>NQLW01000011.1:1669863-1706259 GCA_002312845.1 Kalanchoe fedtschenkoi
CCAATACACCAAAAACTTAACCGATTATTATACAAAAAATTTTATTACCAAATATTAATGTTTTAAAAAGCGATGTTAAATGGTGAACAGAATGTTTAATTATTAATTAATTAGACTTGAACTAGTTAGAAAGATTAAGCAAAGTTTTATATATTAATAATAAATTTAAGGGTAAAAAACAAAAACATTCTATGAACTGGCATCTAAAATCAAATCCAGTACCAAACTATTTTTATTTTCAACTACAGTACCGAAGGATCTAATTGTAAACAAAATTTTAAAAAATAACACCACAAATTTATTTAAAATAAAAAACAACCCTAAAGGATAGGGTAGGGAGATCTAGGCGCGGGGTAGGTTTTGATGGTGGTGGAGGCGGCAGCGGCGGCTCCAGACAAGAAAATGCCGATGATGGGATTGAATTGAGTGGTGGTGGTGGGAGAGGAGGAGAAAAGAATGCAAAATGTGGGAGAAAAGGTGAGGGTGGAGGTTTGTAGTGAGTTGGTTAGTGGTTGTAGTGAAAGGGATAGCGGTGAATTTTCATGGTGACGGAGGTGGGCTCCAGACAAAGAAATGGTGGTGATGAGGGTGAAAGTGAGTGATGGTAGGGGAGGAGGAGAAGAATGTGTAAAAGGTGGGGAGAAGGTGCTGGTTCAGTAGTGAGTTGGTAGTGGGGGTGGTGAAAGGGATGGGGTGGGAGTTCTGGGCAGAGGGTTTTGATGGGGGTGGAGGCGGTAGTGGTGGCTCCGGGCTCAAGGATAGGGCGGCGGTGGTGATGAGTGTAAGCGTGCAGTGGTGGGGAAAGAGAATGTGTAAAATGAATTATTTTCGATTTTAAATAAATTCGGGAGTATTTTTTTATGACGAGACGAGATGTTTCAACACTGACTAATAATTAATCAATCATTTACTATAAACGAATATTTTTTAGAACACCCCCAAAGATACATTGTATTCTAATTGAGGGCCAGATTCGTAACAGGAAAATAAATTCAATGCCAGCTTTCAACGACACACAAATATGAAATAACTCCATCCACAAGTTGTCAGTTCGCATAGATTCCAAACTCAGAAGTTTCGGCCTTTGTCACCTTCCTGATCAGTAAAACAAACTTGAGCTGTAACTAAGGAGCCGAAAGGCAGCAGCAAAACTTCATCAAATAACAACCACATGTTTTACGTACACTTATTCATATATATATCATGACCGGAAAGCAGGTTGAAAGAGATGAGACGACGACACTCATGACTCAGCAGCGCAAGCCTGTCACCCACCATGTGCTCATTTGCAGAAGGAATTGGATTATTCATGCATATACTACCCGAGTGTACCAGTTCCATACTTAGCTGCTAGCTTTCACTTTTCCTTTTTTTTATATTCACTATATATATATATATATATATATTTTTTTTTTTTTGAAACAATAGATGTATTGAAATCAAAGATTCCTGAAAGGAAAGACAAAAACAACATACAGGTACCTAACACAGATAAACCTAAACAACTCCAAAAGAACACTAAAACTACAGAAAGCAGGCTCTGAACAGAAATTCTTAATATAACAAAGCAAAAAAACAAGGCTCAAACAGATGTGATAAGCTGAACAAGTTTAGAGCACAGAGCTGAACATCCAGCCAAGAAAACAATCTAATCTACGCTACACCATTGACAACTAAAAAAACATTTGCCCAAATATTTCTTTTGAATTTTCTGAAATTCACTATATTTTTAATCATAGTAGAATATGCATATATAACCTGTAAGATGAGGATGATGACTAGATTCATAATCCGCTCTAAATAAACTTGTGACTGGCTCCTAGTTATTGTTTACTTCCACTCAATAGTGTTTCTCCCAAGTTCTTGACGAACCTAACATGGGAAGGATATTGTGGTCCTAAAGTTGTATTTGTAGGGCAAATCCGACAAGAACCCACTTTTTTTTTCAATTGCTCTAGGATTGGGATTAGGATTAGGATCCGGGCAGTCAAATAAGTAAAATGCGAGATAAAACAGGGTGGTTTTGAATCAAAATCAGACAATTTTGAATACAAATATTGAAAATAAAATATAATTATTATTATTAATTAACTGTTTAGACTCACAAGGTGTGGAAAAAAAATATTGAAAACCAAAACTACATCGTTTTATTTGGCCAATCTATTTTATATTATGTTCAATTTTGCCCCATCTAAATTAAACTATCACTATAAAAAGGAGCACAAATTCTTGAGTCCACCGGGAGCAGGTGTTTTCGGTGACGACGTCGTTTTGTTCTTCAATTAATATTTATAATTAAACACACACATATTAATCGGAAAAATCTAAAAAATAAAAAAATCAAAGGGAAATCAAAAAAGAATTAAAAAAATTAATTTGATTTACAAAAATTAAAATAATGAAAAATTATATAAATTTTTTAATTTTTATCTTTTAAAATAGTTATATATAAATTTGATGAATATATATATGCAAATGATGAATATGTGTATGTAAGTGATGAATATGTGTATGCAAGTGATGAATATGTATATGGAAGTGATGAATATGAATATATGTATGCAAGTGGTGAATGTACGTATGCAATTAATGAATATATATACGCAAGTGGTGAGTATACATATGTAAGTGATGAATATGAGTATCCAAGTGATGAATATATGTATGCAAGTGATGAATATGTGTATGCAGGTGATGAATATACGTATACAGGTGATGAATATACGTAAGCAAATGATGAATATGTGTGTGAAAGTAATGAATATGTGACCACCAATAAGGTGTTGGCCTAGTGGCTAAGGGTGTTGTCTAACAACCCCAAGGCTCTAGGTTCTATCAAGGTATATGAGGTGTGCGGCCCTTGGCCACCGCAATATATTTTTTAATTATTTTAATATTTATAAATCAAAATAGTATTTTTTTCTATTTTTTGGAATTTTTTCTATTCTAATATTTTTTTCTATTTTTTCTCTAAATAACTGAAAAATGCTAACAAAAATATTATTTAGCCTATAGAATTAATTAAAAATTAATATGTAATTTTTGATAGTGCGGAAAGTAAGCATCGATCAAAAACAAAAATATTTTTCAAGTTTATTTTATGTAAAGATACATGCATCTTATTTTTTATTTACGCATATTATTACAATTTACTATGTAAACCAACATGTCGCGTATTATATTTTTAAGAATAAATAATGATAATATAACTATATATTATTTACAAAAAAAAGATTGTCAAGGAATTTCTTTTCACGTATAGTGTAGGTCATGGTTTTTGATTTTTTTTATTTTTTTGTTGCAACGAGTAAAATACTATTAGTCTATCTTATAATTAAAAATTAGAAAAGTAGATAAAAAATTATATTGTTTGGGTTTGATATGAAATGGCCTATTTGGTATGTACAAAAATACTGAGATTTTGTTAAAAAATATATTTGTGTATTTTGAATTTAGATAGACTTTTAAATTAATATGAGAAAACTTATTAAAAACTTAATGTCGCTTAAAATCAGTAATTACAGATAATTTAGATTTTATTTATCTTTTAAGAAATTGAGCTTTACTTATCCATGTAATTTTCCTTAATAATTAAACTTTTGTAAAAAAACATATTAATGAATTTGAATTTAGCTGGAATTTAAAAATTTTAGAAATTTTTTAAGAGAATTAATGTAGCTCAAAATCAGTAACATAAATAAAGAGTATTTTTGAATTTCAAATTATATATATGTACATATAGTTATGATAATTTGTCATTTTAAAATCATGCTTCACTTATCCATGATTTTCCTTGAATTTCAAATTATATTTACAGATAACTATGATCAATTTTCATTTTATTTATCTTTTAAAAAAATTGAGCTTTACTCAATGCATACCTTTTTAAATAGAAAGTTATATAACCTGCTTTAATATTATTATAATTTAAGTGGATAAAAAAGCACGTCAGAAGTTAAAAAATATGCTTGTGTTTTGATTAAGATGTATAATTAAAATAAATAAAATAAATAGTAGATATTTAAGGAGAGCTCGTCACATAGAATTTTTATTAAATAGAGAATTCTGATAGCTCTGCTTCTGCTTTAATAGATATATATAAAGTTAGATAGATTGAGTAACATTAGTGAAAGATACATTTCAGTTTTATCTTTTATTTACTCGTTTAAAATTTTATACTCTAACATGTAACTTTACGAATAAAATAATTAAAATGGTGTATATTTTATTTTTATCTAGACCATTCTGTTTCTATTGAATTCTCCTTCCCTTACCATATTTACGTGAATGGCTGGATCATACTTGAAGTACTAAAAATGTAGTTTGACCGACAAGGTACAGACACCATCTTCCTTCTTCAACTCACTTCATTGAAATGACTATTCAATTGTAAGACAACAGGTCCTTCGTAAACCATGGGTGTCCTTTTTGGCTGACGATGGAGCATCTAGCAACAAAAGCCTTCACCAAATTGCAGTGCAACATTAGATGATATGGGGCAACTTGTCCCTTATCATTCATCCTCGTAAATATTATTCTAATGCACTACTATATAACAAGACTTCAAGAAGCACTGCCTTCAGCAAATGCGTCTTGCCATCAAACTCTTATCTGAGAGGGAGAGGGAGCTACTCAGTTTCCATGGGACTGCGGCTAGAGGAGTTGAAGCCTGCACTGGCTATGATAGGATTGCAATTCTCATACGCAGGAGTAGCGCTTCTGACAAGGGCTGCCCTTTTGAAGGGCATGAGCACTCCAGTTTTCGTGTTCTACAGGCAGTCACTGGCCACCCTTGTCATGGCTCCCGTCGCCTTTCTGTCATCTGGCAGATATAGCAGGTCACCCATTTACGCTCATTCGAATATTACTGTCTGCAGACTGTTATCTGGCTTCATTATGCTGCTTTGCTTTGCTTTGTATGTAACAGATTTTGGATGAAGCGGAGCGCTGAAAGCTCGATGGGGTTGAGGAGCTTCGGCTTGATATTCTTGGCATCTCTGATAGGGTGAGTACTGTCGAATCATAGACTAATCAATCTGGTTTTGTCTTGTTCTACTCATATGCGGAAAATAGAAGTTGGTGAGTTGATTAAATTATGTTATCTTTTAGGGTGACAATGAATCAGAACGTCTACTTCGAAGGACTTTACCTGGCTTCATCGTCCATGGCAAGTGCGATGAGCAACCTTACCCCCGCTGTCACTTTCGTCGTGGCATTTGCTCTTGGGTAAACTTCATCAGCCTTCTCCAGACGACCCACCTGAGGAATGAAATGATAAATTATAAGGATCTGATTATCTTTAAAAATTTCAACATACTCATAATTCAGATGCATCATTAATGCTTGAAATGAACGGAATTTATTTTCAGGTTTGAGAAATTAAAGCTGCGAAGCCTGAGAAGCATAGCCAAGATCTTTGGAACGATGTTCTGTGTGAGTGGAGCAATGTGCATGGCTTTGCTCAGAGGTCCGAAGCTGCTCAATCTCCGACAACACCATCCACTGCAGTCAATAAACAATCTCCTGTTCGGGTCCTCCACTGGAGGAGATGAGGAGTGGTTTCTGGGTTCTGAGTTTCTCTTTGCAAGCTCTTGTTGCTGGTCCACATGGCTCATCTTGCAGGTACTGTTCACCCATTCTAAGCGTTGTTTCTCGAACACTACGAGAAATCAACAGATGAATTTCATCGTGATTCTATCAGGTGCCAGTTTCAAAGAGCTATCCTGACCACGTCTCGCTCTCAGCCTGGATGTGTTTCATGGCCACGATACAATCGGGGGTGTATGCCTTGTTCATGGAACGCGATCCAGAGGCATGGATTCTGCATTCCAATGTCGAATTTGGCTGCATTTTCTTTGCGGTAAGTATTGGACGCTTCGGCGGCCTTAGCTATCCGAAGTATGAAACTTCAAGCCTTCCACTGGTGAAGCTAACTGGATAATTCTTGAATCTGTTGTTCAGGGCATCATCGGTTCTGCACTGTCATTCTTTGTTCAATCTTGGGTCATTTCGAAGCGAGGACCTTTGTTCGCAGCCATGTTTAACCCTTTAGCCACGGTTACAACCACGATCTTGGCGTTCATAGTTCTACACGAACAAATCTACACTGGGAGGTACACCATATATTTTGAGTGTCTCAGAACTACTGAAGTTGTTTTCTTTCCGGCATCAAGGAATTAATGTTTACTTCTTTTATAATGCTTCAGCCTAGTCGGGGCCCTGGCAGTCATTGCTGGTCTGTACATTGTGCTTTGGGGCAAAGCAAGAGACTATCCGGACATGAAGGGTGGGGAAGGTCCAAAGCCAGAGGCAGACCAGGATGTTCAGATACTGATTGAAGAATCAGTCAGAATTGACTCCAGGACAGACTTGGAAGAACCCCTTCTCGACCATGAACCAGATGACCCTTCCCAATGTGAAATCAGTAATACATGAAATTTCCAATTTGGAACTGTTAGTGAGGAAGCTCAGTGCAATTATATTCAAAGCAAACACCATGGCTGAAAACAAAGTTAGATCATTGTTAATGTTTTGTGCGAGACAATGATGCAGCAGTACAGCACCCATACTTCCTACTTGCCAACGGCGAAGGCTGACTTAACCAGCAGATCGTAGCCACTGAACATACCAAATGTTGCAGCAATACCCAGAAGGATTCAACCAACAGCTTCAAAATGCAACCAACCAATAAGCAAATATATCTAGTCCTAGAAATCAGAATATGAGAGAAAACATCCTAAACAATTCCACCAGAAGCAGGTTACAGCAAAACTGGCCGCTTTTAGCTGAGCATAAAGGAAGAGTCCACATCACCATCTTCTTAGCCAATTTGTTTTAGGAAGATAAAGGTTCAGATAAGTTTAAAAAAACCAAGATATTAGTGCCAGGTGGCTCTGATGGTGTAACCTATCAATGACAATATTAGGCTTAAAGTTCCATATGTGTTGGCCATCACTACCACACAGGTTGATCAATCTCACAATGGATAAGTTCTCATGTCCTTGTCGTCCACTGGTAGCGCAAAGTCACAAGAGGCTGCTTGAGATATTGTATGTCCATATGGAAATACAAAGACTGATACAGAAAATGTTGGACTCATTTTTGTCCCTCCAATCTGGCAGATTACTGACTTCGTCAAACCTCCTTTATTTTGTAACCTTAATCTTTATTTCTATATTCGCTCTCACAGCAAAAGGTTGAAAAGAGATAAGAGATATTTGGTAGTGAACCTGACAATCCCCACGATCAGAGTTCGAATTCACTGGTGATCAAGTGTGTGCGTTGTAATTTACGAGTAATAAAAAAAAATTAAAAAAAAATTGTTTATTGTTTTCAGCACCTGTGGAGTCACAGGGTTGGAATTAATTTTGAAGGACTACTTCCAACAGAAGATCTTCATTCTTAAATATGTGAATAAGGAATCAGGAACTGTAAGGTGAGGTTGTCTACATATGAATAAGTACACAGACACAAGTTTTAACTCGAAGTTCTTCAGGGAAAGATTACTGTTAGATCAGGGGTCAAATGTGGGACAATCGCTGATAATTCCTATCACTTTTGTTTCTTTCAGAGTACCGCCATTTGTTGCAGAAGTGTGCTCCAGATTTTATTTTGTCTAATTGTTTCTATGTAATCCACTACACTTTGTAATTTTTATCATAATATTTCTGGACTTAAATTCAGAACTCCGAGCAGTGGCAAGCTTGGTGAAAAATAAGGAATTTAATAGCTTCAGGTGATTAAGTTAAAACCCTATATAGATGGAAACATCATTCTGAACCGGAAAAAAATAAATACAACCATAATTTAAAATGCTAATTTCAAGATAAAATGTAAATGCATCATGGCCAAAAGGAACACACCTTATAAATACACTTGGTAGATCTGTCTTCCCAACGCGTATGAGAGACTGAGGGTGCTAAGTTCTTCCCCACATAGGTTGTGCAGCAATATTTACCCCACCAGGTGCAGCTCCACCATCACTGCTTCCAATTGGAAGTATATTATCTCCTGCAATCCCTTCACCTGTCTGAAAATTAGAAATCCCATGGTTGGCACCATAGGGCTGAATGCCTTGTTGAGGAGGCTGTGACGAATAAGGATGACCACCACCATGTGGCACTGGTGCTAATAAAACACAGCAAACATTAGATCAGTGCAAGAGATATATGCAAAAAAAAAAATAAAAAATCACCAGGCTCACCACGTGCTCTTTGCTCCACATTTATGAGATCTAGTCGAAGCTTTTCAGCTTCTCTTACCATCTTTACCAAGTCTTTTTCCATCTCTTCCATTTCCTTTACCTCTTTTACGTTTATAGACTTCTCTTGTTCAAATGTCACACTGCATGCACGGCATACACTATGATAGCCTAAACAATTGTTCTCTTTAAAATAGAGTAATGTCCTCAATAGCCTTGGGTAAAAAAGAACAGCAGTAAAAATTATGCACCTTCACAAATGATTGTTCCATATTAAAACATTGATCTCATAGACCAACACATGTCTATCCTACTTCACAATAAAATGAAAATATTACAAGAATATATCAAAGAAACGAGATTTACCATCAGCAGTCTACATAAAAATAAACATTAAGTTAACATCAGACTACAATGATTATTTAATTGGTACTTAATATCTTCTGGACTGAGGATGAGTTACTATATATAACTACAAGGCCCTTTAAAAATCTATGTTTGGAAAGTACACCATACAAGCACAACTGCCAGAGGCATAATCCTAATGTAACCATAGTCAGACAGATGGACCATGTTGCGACTTGCGAGTGAGGGCCAGTGTAAATTTATAAGTCGAACAGTTTAAGGGCGGATTTTTCAAAGAAGAAATAACTGGGTAATTCCTAGAGCTGATTGAAATAAGAGTTTTTTCTATTGTTTCCACACTCACTATTTTATCTTACAAAGAAAAACAATTAACATTTACAATTTTTGAAACCTAATTACTTTTTTATGGTCTATGCCAAAATAAATTCTTTGAACATATGAGATAGCTTAGCTTACATAATAAAATAAACAAACCATGGAAATTACATCAATTGTCTATACTTCTTCTTTCATGAGCTAAACAGAAATTAAAAAAGAAAAACAGTTCTTACCGTAACATTTGCTGTTCTTGCTTCAAAGATTCATGTTCAGCAAGTAGCTCTGGCAAATTTTTTGTATCAACATTTGCCTTTTCTAACTCTCTAGTTGCGATGAGAGTTTTAGTTGTGAGATCTTGGATCACAGCGACTAAGCTTTGAGCTTCAGCATGCGCCTGTTGTAATTCAGTCCTCAAATTTGGACCAGATCTGATATCTAGCTCCATATTGGCAGTCTTATCCAATAATATCCTTATCTGTAAATCACTCTCTGTCTGAATGCTTCTTATAAGTGCTTCAACTTCTTGTATTTCCTGCTGAGCATCAACGAGCTCCTGCCGCAAAACCACCTGCGTTGATGCCAACCTGCGGTTTTCTCCATCGAGTCGTTTTATTTCAGCTTCTTGTGCAGCAATCTTTTCCGCAAGCTCCAAAGTATGTGATTGTGAGGACCTTTGGCCTGAAGAATCTGTCCTTGGAAGCGAACCGTGCCGCAGCATACCAGGAGCTTGCAGATTACGCCCCTCATAAACTCCTGATCTCAGTCCTCTATATGACATCGTTCGGAAAATAGTTTCAGGCCCAAGTAAGGTACCTGTCAATTGAACATCTTTAGAACCATATCACACTGGAACTAAAACGCATTCCCACGACCACGAAAGTCGTGAGACGAGACATATCTAACAATCAACTGTGAGTATATGCCAATAAAAATCAACTCATCAAGAAGTGCCAACTTCTCTTATCAACTACCATGGAGGTACAAGTCATCCACCTTATACAAATATACTTCCACACACAAGACTTTTAACTGCTAATTTTCCGACCAGAGCCTCCACTAAAACCAATCAAATTGTCAGCTTTTCATATGGACATAGTCCCCAATGTTCTCAGGGCTTCCTATGGCAATGCACCCTGCCTTTCTGCTCCCTAAAACCTTTTCAGCTTTGATGATTACAAATTTCAACTTTACAACACCACAAAAACAAATGTATCATCAATTAATGCCGTCAAGATTTCGACCATAATACAGACCAGTTCAGATAAAGTAAGAAGTGATAGTCTCATGAGGCAAAATTCAAGAATAAATGAATCCAAAATTGAGGCTTAAAGTCATCAATTAGCTACGGGATCAGACAAGCAATGGAAGGTGATCACATCAGACGAAAATCGATCGTACTGAACGGATTGGCACCAAATGAAGATATATCGTGAGAGGGGCGAACAGAAAGAATGAATCTTTCGTATTAGAAATTGCTCGAATGCGAAAATTATTAACAATTACATGTCTACGACTTACAAAGTTTGCGACGGTCTGGCCAGCAGGAACACGAAACCCTAACGAGTAGACGCTCCTGCGGCGGCGCTGGCGACGACGACAGCTAGTGGAGGGATTTCGCCACCGGTGGCAGCGCAAAAATAAAAGAAATTGATAATTGACCTTAAAATTAAAATTTCGAGATTGAGTTATAAAAGAAAATTAAAAAGAGAAATTAGAAAATAGGTGCAAACAAAAACACGGCAAAAGAAAAACAAAATTGCTGGATTAACTCAACTACTATACATTTTTACCAATGACAACATCGTCGGAGAACTCATCGTATGGTGTCTAAAACCACCAGCGTTTTGGTGTAAATTGTAATGTTTTTTTTTTCTGCTGGGATGTTAACTTTGCTAGACACAACACTCAAAATTATAGTTATCAAAAAATCTGATCGGAGATCGAATCGGTCAGAGCTCCGTTTTCTTATTTTCTGGTTGTATCGACGGTTCGAGCCGTTTCAATCGTCAGTTCAATTAGATGCAGATTTTGTAAATTTTTTTAATAGTTATAATATTGAGTTTAATAACAAATTCTTTAGGTGGTCTAGTGGTAAGGTTCTTGTTAAAAATTCAACCCATCTTGAGTTTTGAATCCATGTAGAGATATGTTTTTCATCAATTTATTATAATTACATATTAATTAATTAATATGCTTATAATAATTAAATAATTTATAGTTGTTGCCATGAACTGGTTCATTCAAATCGGACCGAACCGGCCGGTTCAAAAAAAAACCTCTTGAATCAACTGGTCCGATCCGATTTTAATAACAATGCCACTTTGTATCTGTGAAAGATATTAATAGCGTTGGTCTGCGTGAGACGTTAATTAATGGTAAGAATATCATAAATTTCATTTGGTTTTGTACCTTGGCCCAATTTTAAAAAAGAAAACTTTTTATGATTTTTAAAAATAAATTATTTTTAAAAAGTTATTCTATTTTGAAATTTTAATTTATTTCATATATTTATTTTTAATTCAATTTAGATCCAATAAATGAAGATCGAAATGGAAAGACTATAATATGAGTAAAGGACTCAATAAAATAAACTCATTTATCATAAATTTGAATGCGATTTGGGTTTGAATCTATCCAATCCAATTGACACGCCTCTGTAACAATTGCTGTAATTTGAACTTTGCTTTTATTTACCCTGTGTTTAGTATAAGTAACATCTAAGGAAATGGATTTCATTTTTTTTTATTTGATTAGAAGTGAAAATTTCTTGAAAAATATCAAAATTCAAAACTCGATTAGTTTTAATCAAATTTTATTGGACATTTATTCAAAACATATAAGCTAGATTTATATCATTTAAAATCAGGTGGTTTTTAACAAAGTCGGATGATTTTAAATGGTAAACACCAATCATGTATTGGCATGTGTTAAGTAAAATATAATTAATATAATTCACTAAGTGACATGTATCAAACAATGAATGATCACTAAAAATTAAAATTACTCGTTTTTATCTTGCTATTTTTTTTTGCTTGCATGACTAGATCTCAATCCAACTTTCTTTATGTTTTCCATTAACATTTTTTTCTTAACTCTATTTCAACCAAACAAAAGATTCACTTTTATTTTTTTCAAATTTTTAATTCCCTCATATTCTCTTTGTAACATAGTAACCAAACACAACCTTATTCTTTACAATAAGCACAAAATTTTGTTTTTGTTTTTTTTGAATGAGGCATATTGACATAGCAGATGGTAGTAAAAAGCGATTTTGGAGGAGGAATTCTAAAACATCAAAAGACATGATAAAATTGTTTATTCGTGTTGATTGAGATTGATGGCAAAAGTACTAGTTTATTTATTTTTAATAAAAATAAAATATGAAATACATTCTTAGAATTACAGATAAAAATCAAATGTAATTGAGATTTTTTTTTTGGCAATAGATATGAAAGAATCATCAATATATTTTCACATACCGTTTACAACATCAATATATTTTACATACTCTGTTTACATCATCAATACAATTGACAGTCTGTTGAGCCAGAAGACATAAATGAATAGATGAGTGAACTGTTATCTGATGAGGAATTGATCAAAATTGAACCAAATTTGAAGAAAATTCATTAAAATTTTCAAAGGGAACATATGAGTTGTCGCAGAAACCTACTTGGGAGCCAACAAAAACCATTCAGAAGGAAGATTAGTGTATATCACTTAGAGTGTCGACATATTGAGTGAGGGAAGAGAGTATCATAAACAAAACTTATTATGGCTATGACCGCTTGCTAGCTTTGTAATATTTAGTATGTTTGCGTAAGAACTAGCCACATGATTTTCACACAGAGAGCATTAGAAAAAAGTCATATTAACTCTTTACGAAGAAATGAGTAGTTCAACGTTATCGTTGGACTACTCCATTAATCAAATAAGGTATGTTATTTGAATTCCTAATCTTTACGAAGGTGTTTGCTAGGTGACTATTTGTTTGTGTACCATTTAGCGTCTCATCTCTTGTTTTAGAAAGTGCAATTCACTCTTGAAGTAGGATGCATACTGGGAGCTTTAATTTGACTCCGGAAGATGAGGTGTGGTTGACACCTGTTTATTGATGGACGCGTACCGACATCAAAAGCCTACAACAAAGGAGGTGCATAAGCACATTGATGCCCATCATGAGCGCACTCAAACTCCTCAAAAGCTTATGATCACTAGCTACTTGTCCAGCCAAGCCACTAACTGGCATTTGCATGCCAGCCCTCAGCCCCTTATCATCACCATCATCTTTAATCTGGCCAAATACGAAATGGAGGCGCGCCACTTAGATAGGTCGGCAATGATATACATTGATCGCAATTTTCAAATGCTGCCAAAAAGTCACTCCAGCTCGACCCATCAAGCCACAAACTTGCACTCCCATAAATCGGTCTTGATGCTTATCCACATGGGTCTGTTCCACTACGAAATCATGAGCACTAAGAAACTTCGGTTTCACTCCACCGGAAGAGCTTGAACTTTTTGACATTTTGTTGGAACATAATCATCTGTCGAAATGCTATAAATGCTCGACTCTCATCTCGCCATTTCCGAATCACATAGCAAGGACTTCACCGAGTCTGCATTGGTATAAGAAGTTCAGAAACGACTGAGCTTGAAATTAATTGCCAAATGGCTCTGCCGAAGGCCATTGCGCTCTTGTTTGTTGTGGTGCTCCTTGCAGGGTCAGACAGCTGGTGTGAGGGTAGAGTTGGAAGGAAGGACTTGGACTTGAACCTGGGCGGTGTCGGTGGTCTGGGGCTCGGACTCGGTCTGGGGTTGGGCCTTGGAGGTGGAAGTGGATCCGGGGCTGGTGCCGGGTCGGGATCCGGGTCCAGTTCGTCCTCGAGTTCATCCTCTTCCAGCTCCTCGTTGGGTGGAGGAGGAGGCGGTGATGGAGACGCGGGTTCTGAAGCCGGCTCGTACGCGGGGTCTCATGCTGGGTCGGGCTCTAGGCGCAATAGAGGTGGGGGGTATGGAGGCGGGGGTGGTGGAGGGGGAGGATACGGCGAGGGTTCGGGTCAAGGCGGTGGCTCGGGGCGTGGAGAAGGAGGCGGAAGCGGGTATGGGCATGGCGGAGGAGGCGGGTATGGCCGAGGGGATGGAAATTAGGAAGGTGCTGCTGCTGCTGCAGCATTCCAATAATTTCCATATAAAATTAAACATAGCATAAATAAAGAGTGCTGCATGTTGACATGCAACGACGTATCATCGATGACCACATCGATGCATCTTTATCTGCTACAACGTGTAGTTAAGCCAGCTCTCAACGATTTCTGACATGTATAATTTGATGTCTTCACTAAGATATAAATTGTGGGCTTGCACTGTGATAGTCTTGTAATAATCGACTACAAAATTAAGCTTCATGAACACTCTAATTCTCAGCCGCTTGGCAGGCTCATTTTCATCATCCTCGATGTTCTTCTTCTTCTGGCTGCTGGCACCTTTCAACGTCCACCCAGTTAAGTCAGATTCAGTGAACAGGGCAGGTATATATTGTTTTGTAAAAGGTGGTGGGAACCTGTTTGACCCTTTTTTTCGCATCTGATAATGCATAAATGTTGCCAGTCAAATATCAGTAATGTTAATAAGATCGACTGTTAAGTAGACAAGGATTTGGAAACCAAGCTATTACCTCCTCCCCATATACAGTAAAATATGATCCAGTCACGCAGTCAAATGCATTAGATCATACACATTTCAAGCCAAGAACATTCTAGTAGCCTGCACGTGCAAGTGCTAAAAAGAATATTGCTTCAAATATACTTGAAGGCTGAGCAAATATCAATTTTGTCATTGGTAATAGGATGTTGGGCTTCGACCCTCCACTTCTCTCTGCATCTGATACACCTTCTCTGGTTTCATCGACCTGAAGAACCGCAGGAACAAACACGACCAGGAGGAAACCAAGCAGGCAGGCCATGGCTAAAACTACGCATCAGTATTTTGTAATTGATTAACATAAATCAATGTTCCAACGTTGAGGATAAGCTACCAGCTACCACTACCAGTGAACCAATTAATGAACCGAATGGAACCAAACCAAATCGATTAGTTCGGTTTAGATTTGAATATCAACTGTTCGGTTAAGATTCCAATTTTTTTGAAAATCCATTGAACCGAATCTAGCAATTTCATATTCATATCATATGTATAAGTTTAATTGTACATAGAAAATATTACTTTTATGGTATTCTTTTCTCTCATAATATCCTTTTTTTTCCAAAATAAATTCCATGAAAATTAAACTAAACAAACCAAATCACATGGTTTCGGTTTTTAAACTTTTAACGGTTCAGTTTGAAAATCTCAATCTTCGACAATCAACCTCTTCACAAAATTCGACCTCAGCCAGTTCCTATATACCAACTCCGGCTCATCCCTCTCCTTCTTCGGCGCGCTCGAACCGGCAGACAGCATTGCCGCTGGTGTTGACGTCGGATAGCTCTCGATGTATCAGACGCCATTGCCGTTGCATTTTTCCGTTCTCAAGCTCTTCAATTAGGTTTATAATTGAATATTTACTGTTTTGCCCTTTTGGAGATGAGCTTCTCCATGGGCCTCGTATGGGCTGGAAGACCATCTCTGCTCGGCCTATTTACCATTAGCGACGGATCCCTTGAGATATATTGCGTCGGTAATTGGCGGGATGAATAGGTAACGAGAAGTTCCGGTTAGAGGTGTCTGCAGCGATCTCGATTGGGGAGAAGAAGACGGAGGTCAGAAGCGTAAGCAGATCTTGACGCTTGATTCTAATCTCCGGCAATGGCGGAACCCGTCTCAGGTAATCGTGATTTTGGATTCATGAGGTTGCTATCTTTTGTGCGGATCATCTATTTCGATTTTGTGTGGAAGTTTCGATCTTTAATGGCGATTTGAAATCTTTGGTTTTTCCTTTTTGGGAATTTGGAATTAAGGAAAATCTGAATTGTAGTGCATATATGTGTGGGAGATGTATTGGATTGTGACTCGTTTTTGTGGAAGTTAAAAGCTTGAAATTTGACAATAAAGTAGTGATTTTTCTGGGAATTTAGATTTAGGTCAAATATGGATTGTAATGTGTGTTTGTGCGAGATGTGTTGGATTTTTGTGTGTGATTGATTTCGGTGGGAATATGTGTTTCAGGGAGGCCAGAAGTATCATTTGGATCTGATAAATCAGCTAAGATATTCGTAGCTGGTCACCGAGGTCTGGTTGGCTCCGCCATTGTGCGGAAGCTTCAAAGCCTTGGCTTCACTAATCTGATACTGAAAACCCATCATGAGCTGGACCTGACCCGCCAGGCGGATGTTGAGAAATTTTTTGCTTTGGAAAAGCCCCAATTTGTGATCCTGGCTGCCGCAAAAGTTGGTGGAATTCACGCAAACAATACTTATCCTGCGGATTTCATAGCAATCAATCTCCAGATTCAGACCAATGTGATTGACTCGGCATATAAGAGTGGAGTTAAGAAACTTTTGTTTTTGGGGTCTTCGTGTATTTATCCGAAATTTGCTCCTCAGCCTATACCGGAAGAGGCCTTGCTGACGGGTCCGCTGGAGCCGACGAATGAGTGGTATGCGGTGGCGAAGATTGCGGGGATCAAGATGTGTCAGGCGTATAGGCTGCAGTTCAATTGGGATGCGATTTCTGGTATGCCAACGAATTTGTATGGTCCGAATGATAATTTCCACCCTGAGAATTCGCATGTGTTGCCCGCGTTGATGCGTAGGTTTCACGAAGCCAAGGTGAACAATGCCAAGGAGGTGGTAGTATGGGGGACGGGGTCGCCATTGAGAGAGTTTCTACATGTGGATGACTTGGCTGATGCAGTGATTTTCTTGATGGAGAATTACAGCGGGTTGGGGCACATGAATGTGGGGAGCGGTAAGGAGGTCACTATCAAGGAACTTGCGGAGCTAGTCAAGGAAGTGGTGGGATTTGAAGGCGCCCTGGTCTGGGATACATCCAAGCCGGATGGAACCCCCAGAAAACTTATGGATAGTTCGAAGCTTGCAGGGCTCGGCTGGGTGCCAAAGGTGTCGCTCAAGGATGGGCTTATTGATACCTACAAGTGGTACTTGGAGAGTGTGAAGCAATAGTAGTTCCAAATATCCATACCAAAACCATGTTATATGGTATGATTCTGCCTACTTTACTTCTTCTTAATACTCTTGAGATTTCGGCTGCATTATGGCATCTCTTTATGTAACCCAATTGCTGCATTTCTCTCTATGGCTTGTAATCTTGTCAAACTGATCCATTTTTCTACCCATGGAACGCAATATGAAGTTAAGAACTCTGGGAGATACTCCATGAGTAGTTTGGTATGCACTATGTGGTACTATATTCCTGTAAACCTGTGTGGCATTAATATGCTGCTTTTGTGATCTTGGATCTGTTCTCTCACCTTCACCGAATGGAAGCTCAATATTGCATGAGGCTTGTTGAATGTTGACAAATGGTGCTATATTGTTCACGTCGAGTTTGGTACGGATGGTCATGTACCTGCCTGTCACAATTCTCCATTGGTTTCAGATTGTTTTTCAATTATCAAATTCATCTCCCTGTTGGTTTGTTTTCTATACCATCATACTTTTCTGTCAGCAGTTTGGATAGAGCAGTCCGCTAATAGTGGCAACCGTTGTATACAACCCGCAGATAGCAAAGGGTTTTCAAGCGATTATATGGGTGATCGGACCCGCTGTTTGTTCAGCGGTTTGGGTTGATCAAAACTCACAACAGTTTAGAAAAGTGGGATAAAATGTAAAATAAAAATGAGGAATGTAAATTTGATTAAAAAGAATATCACAATTTGATATATTTGATAAAAAAGAACTTGGTTTTACAAGAAATTGTGGAATGATCTTTAGAAGACTATCTTTTAGGATCGTTTCAACAAAATAACAAACACAATAAATTTATAACTCTATTTATTTCTAAAATACTAATTCTAATTTTATTAAACCTTTTAAGCCTCAACGGATTAGGTGCATTTAACTCAATAAATTCTCCCACTACTCAAATTCTCAAACACTTCAGCAACATTAGATAGTGAGACCCTTTTCTCGCTCTTCTTCACCATAGCATCTTGCTTACTTATTTGCACTGCTTCTTCATCCAAACAATAAAGGTTGTTTTCATTATTTCTCTCTCTTTCAGAACTCTCAATAGTCAGTGCACTATCAATGCTTCGTGATCTATCATCTCTTACCATTCTGTTATTTTCTCGCATAGCTTTCAATATTTCTTCAAGTGTGAGAGATAGGGGAGAGCATTGTTTGGTAAAAACCGATTCACCGAACCGATCTAGCTTAACCGAATTAATTCGGTTCGGTTCATTCGGTGAATCGGTTAATTCGGTCAAAAACCGAACAAAATTTGGTTAATTCGGTTCGGTTAACGGAAGAGAAATTTTTGAGTTCGGTTAATTCGGTTAACCGAATTAACCAAAAACTAAAATTATTAAATAAAAAATAGTTGTTTTACTTATAAATATATTGATTTTATAAAATATTTATTATTTGTTCGGTTAATTTCGGTTAATTTGATATTTAACCGATAACCGAATTATCGGTTAACCATATAATTCGGTTTGGTTATCGGTCGAAACTTTTAAAATTCGGTTAATTCGGTTCGGTTAACCGAATAGCAATTCGGTTCGGTTAACCGACCGATGCTCTCCCCTAGTGAGAGACATCCTCCCAGCTATCAATGCCTGTTTAAAATACTTACACGAACTTGGCAGAGATGATAACAAAGTAGCTGTTTGATCTTCATCTTTGACTAGATCATCAACATTGGATATATGACATACTAATTGGCTGAAAGAGCTAATATGATCATGAAAATTACCTCCATCTTCCATCTTCAAAGAATACAACTCAATCCTCAAATTTAACCGATTAGCCAAAAACTTTGGCCAATAAATGCTTGCCAATTTATCCCAAATTTCTTTGGGTATTGTCTATTTCATCACATGATACCTTACATCCGGAGCAAGCCCTAAACTAATTGTACTTGCAGCTCTTTTTTTAATAGGCTTCCAAATGGCGTCACTCATCCCGTCTGGTTCTTCCTTCTTCAAGGCTTCATCAAGTCTTTGTTGAATTAATAAATCTTGCACAGTGAAGAGCTACATCATAAAATTTGTCTTCCCATCATATTTTAGAATATCAATCTTCAAGGATCGTATATCCATCATATAACTGTATGAGTTCTCAAAATTGATAGTTTGCTTTCTTTCACCAAAGTCTGCCATTAAAGATTTCTGAATCCAATCTCAACCATTCAAATTCAAGATTGGGATGTTACCTATCTATTGGCAAAAAAACAGCTTAATCAGACTGTGTTTGATAAAAAATTAGCTCAATTGGACCACGTTGGACCTTCCTATATCAAGTTGATCTCGGCTACGCAGTGTTAACGTTTTTAGAATTTTCCAACAACTTCCGTTTTCAAAAGTTTTCTTGTGCAGCGATGGTCTCCTCCTTTAATCTCACTGTGTTAGGATTGTTCTAATAAGATAACACACGCAATAAATCACACGCACAAGAAAGAAGTAAGAACTCAACGATTTGTGTGAAAAAATACACGCTCAAAAACCATACTTCACTATATTGATGAATGAGTACAAGAAAAAAAAACTTCTTCTCAACTGCATCGAAACTCACTCACACCAAACCTAGAGGGCAACTCTATTTCTATAATAAACATTAATCTTAAACTATCTGAGATTTCTATTCCTATTATAACTAAAATTAGTAGCTTCCCAACAATTTAATAAGAAATAAATCTATATAACTCTATTTGTTTCTAACATACTAATTCTAATATTATTAGACTTTCTAAACCCAATGACACGTTTGGTAGCAATCCGGGTATTAATAGTAACGAGATAAATAATGCCACCTATTTTGGTGGGATAAATAATTCTGAACTTCAAAACTAAAATCGAGCTATTGGGATTATTAATATTTATCCTGATTTGAACCAAACATGTTAGGGTGTTATTAATTATCCAATCCCGCATGTAATCCCAGGTACCAAACCGTTGGGGATTAGAAGCTTTTAATCCAACACTATCTAATGAAAATGTTAAGAGTGAACTGTTTTTTATTTTTTACTTTGACAGTAGAGATAGACTCATATTCATATTCATATTGTACTATAACAAAGAGCCAGCCTCTTCCCTTAACCACAGGTTCCCATGAGCATTTTCACTTCACTGGTTGATTATAAAAAAAAATGCAGGTTCCAACCTATCCAGTACAAACAAAGATATCTCAGAAAACAAAGTAAGGCCTGGACCAAGTCTTCCTCTTCAACTGGCCACACCCGCATTCCCAATTCTAATGGCATTAATCACTAAGAAAAGCACTGGAAAGCTAAAACAAAGCCTCCACATCTCCCAAGAATGACAGCAAAATTAATATTCAAAAACTGACAAGCTTTTTTCTGAATACACTGCCAAAGCTAGTCAATTGAAACCAAAGAAAGCTCCCCCTTCACCTCACCCATCTATCTTTTCTGAGCCCCCCGGAAAATGTTCAATCTCAGTCTCAACTTTATCTGCTGAATATCAATGATGCATCCACAGGAGTGTGCAGTAATGGATGCAGACAAAGCAAGAGAAAGGGTGTGGACAAGCCAGTACAAAAACAGAACTTGCATTTCGAAATAATAATAATAATAACAAATCATTCTTCTACTGCACTGCATCTCACCCACATTTCAACTATGAACATTCAGTGAGAAAAATGGAGTAAAATTCCACACCATATTGTCTTGAGAGGTTAACCGATTGAGCCAGCCGCGCCAATACCACCACCACCAACGCCCAAAACCACCACAGCCGGTGGCTATGCGTGAAAACCCAGATCAGAGTTGTTTGAGCAGCTTCATACAGCGCTGATGACCCATTTGAAGAGTCAGGCCATGTGAAAGTGAAGCCAGTTTCTGTGCTCGACCCAGCACGGAGAGGAGCAGCATTCTTGCAAAAACATATGACCACCACCTCCTCCTAGTCATGATGATGACAAGAGCTGAGCAAAAGAGGAGGCAGATGAGACAGCTTTGATTCACCACCACCAACTTCAAGAAGCCCAACACGCCATCCTCATCTTCTACTTCTTCTTCAGACACATGCGACAGAAGAAGAAAACCAAAAGCGAGTGAGATGGGGAGGAGGGTGGAGTAGCATGGTAATAATGTTGGGTGAAATTTCATCATGATGAATGAAAGGCTACAACTACAACATTAAAGAGGGAAGAAGAAGAAGATGAAGGAGAAAGAAGCAAGCAAGGAAGAGTGACACAAGGGGTTTTGTGTCTCTACAAATTTGTCTTTGATGGTCATTTCATGAAGAGGGTTGTCTTTGTCCTATCCCATTATATCTATCTAAAAGTACCTAAAATAATAATATAAATAATTATTTATTTTAAAATAATAAATAATTTTAACTTATAAATTTAAAATCTATTAATTGAAATTATTAATATTTATCATGACTTCAATCAAATACGTTAAACTGTTAGTCCCTCCGTCCTCTAATACATGTCGTTTAAGATTATTTTGAGTAGATTAAGATGAAGTTAATGCTAAAGGTTGAACAAATTTGATGAGTGAGTGGTTGATGTTTTTTTAAAGAAAGTCGTGCATAAAGTAAAATTGATAGATTATTACTGGTGATGAATGTTTTTTTATTGATTATGATAAATAAGTGATTAATATTTGACGTTTTAAGGTAGTTGTTGATATTAAATACGCATTGAAAATTGTTAAGTGACAAGTAAAAGTATACGAAAAAATTCAATTATGTGACATGTAAAAAATGTGAGAGGAAGTATTGATTATCATATCTCATTTTTAATTCTAGTTGCCAGAATTAAAAAAATATTATATTATTACCATCATATTAAATTTTATTTTGTATTGTTATCAAATTTAACACATTCAGGTAAAATTTGCTCTGGGATGATTATATTTTTAGCATTTGTTATTATAACTGTGAACTAAAAAATGCTAATCGTAACTTGTCCAAGTCTTGAATGAGGTCATTAAGTTATACTAATTGTATTCTCTTCTAATTGTCAATTAAAATAACATACATTAAATTTTAAAGGTAAATTATGAATATATTATCAAAATAAAATTTAATACAAACATATTAAAATCAATTATCATAAATTTTAATATAAAAAACGATCAATCACTTATTTTCTCTTCTTATATTATCAAATTAATAAGAACTGAGAGAGTATTTCATTTTTCTCCTTCTTATTTTTGAATTAATTTTCTGACAAAATCAAAATACTTCTCCTCGTGCTCTCGCCAACTGATGTGGGGGGATTT
Source organism: Kalanchoe fedtschenkoi (assembly GCA_002312845.1). Taxonomy (NCBI): domain Eukaryota; kingdom Viridiplantae; phylum Streptophyta; class Magnoliopsida; order Saxifragales; family Crassulaceae; genus Kalanchoe; species Kalanchoe fedtschenkoi. The sequence continues at coordinate 1,692,122 of NQLW01000011.1, forward strand.
TTTTGGTTGCAAAGTGTTTTAAAAGGTGTTAGGTAGTGGAAGTAACTCCTAGCGACTAATCGTTTAGACGGGGATTAATCGAAATTATTAATCGGACGGTTTGACGAAGTTTTATATATTAATAATGTATTTAATAATTAATTATAAAATTATATCTATAAAATTTAATATTATTTTAAAAAATAAAATATATAAAATAATTAAATGATAAACACTAGGTGGGACGTTTTTAAAACGTCCAGACATTAATCTGCCGTTTAGAACAGAGGTTGTAACCATCCTCTGTTGACTCTTATGTATCTCACCTCACTAATAGTAATCATCTAGGTTTTTCGGACTATTACTTAATTTGTTATTTTTAATAAAATATCAAAATAAATACTATGATTATGTATAATAATATATTTGTATCAAATTTTACTTTGACAATATTTTTGTATTATAACTTTTTTTTCATTTATATTTGGAGTCATTTGTGTTTAAAATTAATACACATAAATAAATGACATGTAAAAGTTCTAATTGTATGTGTTAACGGTTAAGTATAATGTGATCGGTGACCCTGGCGTGATAATAAACCTTGTGTTATGAAATTTAATTATAATAATAAAATTTTAATTATTGATACTTATTTTATACTTTTTCCTTATATCTACTAAAATCTAACCCCCACATAAATAAACCCCAAGAAATTAAAAAAAAGGAAAAAAAAAGTGGATCTTGGAGAGGGTAGCAAAGGTGTCCCCCAAATGGTTCTTGCCTTGTGAATGTGGCCATACTGTGGCACACCACCACACACATACACATACACTGTCACTTTCCCCTCCCTAAAAATTAAAAAAATAAATAAATAAATAAATAAAAAATGAGGCTGATGCAGAAGCAGAAGAGCTGTACAATGGCACAGCAGTGTTGTGCTAGCCCCACCCACACAAGGGCAGATGAGAGATTAGCTAGATTTGCGCAAGCAAGCACTGTCCTTGGATTAGTCCATGTTTGCTAAGAATGGGGTCTGTGAGAGAAGGGGGAGATATTTACCATTGTGGCCTTGCAACCCTCACCTACTGTGGTGACATATTTCAGTCCAACCCAACATTCAATGTTGTTAATTGTTATTGTAGGTGTCACTGTTGTGCTGCAGCACCAGATCTGAGCAACGCCATAAACTAGACAAAGCACGAAGACCAAAGCGTTTCATTTTTCTACTTGCATTTTTTATCGAGACTGTAAAAACATGCAAGTCTATTTGCTATTTGCTATTTGCTATACTACACCACCCACTGCTAACTGTTGCTGTGGTTGGATGCTGCGGTGCATGTGATTTGGCCTACCAAGGTTTGTAACTGCTCCCGGCTTCCAAATGTGGATCTAGATTTGGATGATGTAAACAAAAATGAAAAGAAGGCGTCACATGGAACTTCTTTAAGAAAGTTGATGTGGAGAGATTTTGAACATATGAGGCTAGCTAACCGCCCACATGGTTCAACCACAAGAAACGGAATAGAAAATGTTAAAGCCTACAACCGGACCAGACCATAAGTGCTTTTAGGTGCTTAAAGACGGAGCCAGAGCTTCTTAAAATGAAATCGATTTTTCAACTGGGCAATGAATAACACCAAGAAATGCTATATACTCCATATTTGGTGCAGCTGTTCTAAATCGATAGTGAAAGGTTTTTCTATGCCGACAAATTTTCATGAGTAATGGATAACACATTTTTAGTATGTTTCTATATAAATGTGTCCGGAAAATTAATTTTTTTTTAAAAAAACAACGAGTTAGAAAATTGGAAAGATAATAAATTGAGTGGGAGGGAGGGAGGGAAGACCTGCCAGTGTACAGATGGGGATGTGCACTACACTACTCGTATAAGTAAATCTATAATGAATGCTACGGTGGTCCCCTTACTGAGATCCTGTCTACTGTATTAGAGGACATAGGGGGAGTGGTGCTGGTGCATGGGAAAAGAAGCGTGAGGGTGCAGTGGCAGGAGAGCTGTGAGAACAGCAAAACGACAGAGCTGTGAAGCACAATTACACAAGCATGAGAGATAAAGAGGGTCAAGAGATCTGTTAGTACAGAAATTGATTTTACTCGACTCTGACATAACCTTGTAAAATTTTGTATCTTACTGCCTCAACTCGGTGGTTGCAACAATGGTCTTGCAAAACGAACTGGCAAGTACAGGCAGAGAGTAGTGACTTAGACCACCAACAATGAGAATGTTGTTCTTTGCAGCTGTAGAGATTGATAAACAAGAATGTTGATGACATTACAGGCTGCCTTGACGAAGCCCAGCTATGTGTTTTATTGGCTGGTGTTAAGAATACGAACAGCAGTATACAACAGAAGAGCGTTGGAATCTGATTCATGTCACAACAGCAAGGCAGACTGTTTTTGATCTTCTGCGCTTCACACCCCACGAAAACCCGATTTTAACATTCTTTCTCTTCATCCCAAGATACCCTTGACATTTTGAAGAACCACATTTGCATTTAACCTCCGGTCCGAATTGAACAAATCTGAACATGGTTCAACATTTTGGTATCAGAAATCGTGTTTAAACTTACCATGAAGATAAGTAAGAATGGTGTATAAGATAGGTATGCAGGAACCTGTAGTCATATGTTAACTGCTCCCCGGCTTTAATAGATCGACCCGCAAATATGCCAACACGGGTCTCACCATCAACTTGCCTGAAAAAGTCATTTCCGAGTTTGATGATTAAGAAACACACCTAGCTACGCTCTAGAAAAAATGATTCTAGTCAACATTGCTTGGAATATGAATAGCGCAGACATATTTACGATTGGCAGTGAACATTAACTTAATGCTCAAAGATGACACTGACCATTTTTCTAGCAGACAATTCGGATCACAACTGTGGTTCAAGAATCGAGATGCATTTCCTTTGAATGTTGCATCAATGGTGAAGTCCTTGCTGATTTCACACATGTAGAAATTTTGTGTGCCTCTGTCTTTCATGTCCCAAAGCCTTTTTTCACACAAAGCATCATCAATAACTGTGACAAACAAAGTTTCATCTAGTTTATCAGAAATGCTCCAGTGATACAAAAAAAATGCATGAACCAAGTGTATTACAATACTCCATTTTGATAATAAGCAAATGCATCAAGACCCAAAAATGCTTAACTATATGTAGTCATGAACTTTTGATATTAAACATATAGAGAAATTAGTATCAGATGTTCTCAGGACAAACAAAAAAAACAAAAAACAAACAGGTGCATAAAAACATGTAGCATACAAATCAATAAAATGACTGCAGGATTCAAATAACAGCTGGAAGGACCAAATTCTGAGTATGCAACCACATTAATTATCACAGCTTTTTAAGTTTCTGATATCGTGGTAAAAGAATGTATTCTATTATATATGGCGTCTATTAAAACCAAATTAGCAACTGCCAAACTTTAACCGAATTTGCGTGAACAATGTTATAACAACTTCAACTTCCATCACAATTCATCCTAAATTTGATAGTTTCATCTCACTGAAGCTGACATTTTACAATTCCTCACATGTACATTTTTAAGCGATAGACATTTAGACCATTAAGAGGATGGAATTTGGTACGCAGCTAATCAATCACGCATGACGGCAATACATGTACAGAGCCAAATTACTCCATTAAAATAAGACTGCTTGGTTTCTTACCTATAAGATGATAGAATTGACTGAGAAGTGAGGTCAATATAAGCCAAAAACATAGTAATTTCATTCAAGACTATACCTTCCCCAATGTACTCAATAATAAATTCGCCTTTATCAATGGATCCAACTGATTCTACTCCCCAGCCACAGTGTTCTGTCTACAGGGTATAAAAACACCATTTATAAGGGAAAATAAAATGTGAAAGAACATGCATACAAGTGAGGTCTAAGCTTTAACACCCCACACTAAAGTACATAGCACATAAACTAGGCAAATTATGAGAATCATGATGACATGTATTGATGGATATACAAAGTACTTATTTTTGTAAACTGACTATGCTTGAAGTCCATGCAAACCTGTATAATTTTTATCTTTTTCTCCTTACGAAATGGCTTATTCGTGCAAGCAGCAGAACAGCGACAAGCCCTTGAGCAGCTAACATATTGTACTCTGAGAATACAAAAAAGCAAACTACTGACTACTGCTCTTGTATGAAACATTCAGAAAGAGAATTGTTCGATATAGATGGAACAGTGAATGATTTTGAACAGAGTGTTATGGAAGATAAGTTCAAAATATAGGATACCTGCAGACACAATTCTCAGAGCAGGAAGGATGGCAGTTCGCGCACCCAAGACCATCATTGACATTATCGCGCTTCTTTTTTACAATGTAAATATCTGTATTTAGTTAATACTCGGACACAAAGTGTAATGGCAAAATACATTATAACATAATAGCTTAACCACAGACAATCGAATCACGCAAAAAGAAATCGCAAATTGAAGGTTCAAAAGAGGAAAAAACGCAACGTAAAAGGTAACATAGTTCAAGCATGGTGAAAGAAAAGTAAATTTGTTTAGTGCTGGTTCATTAAGTTGCGTATATCACAGTTAATTTAGGATACTCTTCTTAATATGTAAAAATTGTGGTGGTTCAACTTTAGGTCCCTCCTCATCTTTCCATGCCATGTTGATCTTGAATTCTTCTTCAATACAAGGTAAACGCAAGCGGCGGAAAATGTCCTAGAACAAATATCCAAACCAAAGAGTGATTAATTTATTCTTTTGATGGTAAAGGGTGATTCATTATCAAATATTTATAACAATGGTAACATTGAAATCATTTGGTATCTCTCCGCTACATAGAACTGCATAAAATGACGTAAGACACATAGCACTTATATGCAGACCACATTTTAATCATGAGGTCAATCGTAAGTGATGCTGTAAACGCTCATAATTGAAACCAGGCAGGTATGTTTTGGGTGGATTCTTATGCAATAACCAAGCAAAAGTGATACTAACATAAACAAATCAAAGAATAACTGGAGCTATCTTAATTTTACAGATTTGTCAAATTACACGGTTTTAGTCAGATGGACTGCAGCCTCAAGACTAAGAATAATGACAAAAGGCAACAAAGCTGCCTGTTTGAACAGCACACTTCTTGAAGCTGATCTTTTCAAGAATACATCACAGTTGAGATTCTATCTATGCCAACCAATACTATACATAAAGAAAATACTGATAAGAAAAAAAAGCTGTACTAAAATTTCTAAAGTACCCAGGAAATGCCAAATTCAATTCCTATAATTAGCTCACTCCTGTATGTGCATTCAACACACTATTCAAGATACTCTTTGATATATTGTTTGTTTACTTAGGTAGCAGCAAACTAAAGATACAACTCACCTCATATTCTGTTGCCCAGGTTTCAAGCTGCTGATTCAACAAACACATCAGTCCTGTCAACCATCCTAACCAATAAATATTACAAATGGCACTAATAATTTCTAGTAATTTTAATCAACTAATAAGAGAGTCACAGAACAATACTGACAATAGTTGGTTAATTTTGAGGATAAGTATAATTCTTTCCAGGCCATCAAACTAATCAGTAGGCCTACAATTCATATAAATTGTTCGGGAGATCTGTATGCAGATAAAATCAATTAAAAAAAAATCAGAGTGAACACAGCATCACTAATTGATATAATATATTTCTTTATGTTGTTGTTCAACAATTTCCCTATAACATTCATTTACATTTTACACTATAGTGGTACAAGTTTGGTTACCGAAGAAAGGTTTCTTTATCTGGTGCGTGCAATTTTATAAATGTTTGTTCCTAAGATATAGTGAGCAGCGCAGGAGAAGTGACATAGAGTGTTTAATGAATGATGACTTATAGTTAACGACCCACGCAACAGAAAATGTCACAGCATAATAGAACATTGGGTTATTAAATAAATAGAACTACTATAAATAGAAAATTTTCAGATTGACCTCATCCTCCCACCAATGTGAAGGATGCCTCCAACAAATAGCTTTTTTTGGTTGGTTGGGTATGTGTATTACTGCTTCAGGCCATGGAGCACACTTGTCATGGGATGCCATGGGACAGTAGATGCATTGCCAGTCTACTGCCTTCCTACATATAGGGCATGCCTAAAAATACAACAAAATGTGAGATATTCATCAAAGGTATAACATGTTGATAAAAATCAAAATATTGGCTACTAACATGTTGAGGACACTTGAACTTTTTTGTATTAGAGAATCTGAATTTCTTTTTTGCGCAGTGCAAGTGATATGCTCCCCTACAGTTGTGAGCAGAACATGAGACTTCCTCACCAGGGCAGATGAACTGCTGACATATAAGGCATGCATCCTGAAATAATACGGCATGGATATGGATCATAAAATCTTTTGTGATACATGTACTTGCATAAGTTACAGTCAGCCCAATCCAAGTTTCTCCTAAATAAAACCTGACTTCTGAAAATCTTTTTATACCACAAATTCAATAACCCTACAACTGAATGATCCCATTGACGATTTTAGATGTGCCTATATCAATGAATGGGGGTAAGGTCTTAAAATGTCAGATAGGGTTACTCATGATATATGATATGAAGAAGGTAAAATTGTTTGTTCAATTCCGGAATTGATACCCTAGAGGATCAAGAAAATTGCTATTCCTTGTTAGCAAAAAAGAAAATTAAAAATTCAGTACCAGTTTTGGCGAGCCAACAAGAAAAGGTAGGAAGCGCTCCGATTTCCACAAACCCGACGCCACCGCCATTCCCCTGCCCTCCACACTCCCTACAATCTTTTCACCCACTTGGACTTCCGGTTCGCTTCCATTTCCATGAGCAATCGAAGAAGTCGAGCTCTGATTGACATCGCATACGCAAGAATCTCCGTTAACAGCGACATCATCCGCGTTAGGGCACATCACAGTGTCCGCCTTCAATAAATCCGAAGGCGACTTCGAATTGGACAGACAATCTGCCTCCACATTAGCTTCCGGCAAACCAATTTCGAGCTCCGGCATCGTCATCGGCTCCGATGCTCGCCAAGTCGAGCATTCAGGTGACCAATCAGAGAGAATGAGATTCGAGCAAAAGGAGGGAGAAAGCAAGAGATGAAAACTTTTTGAGCGGGAAAGATGAAAAAGTGCTCAAAAATTCCCAGCAGGTATTTATATGTCCGAAACTCAGGTCCTCTCGCGTAATTTATGAAAAATATTAGGAGTCCGTTTATGGAATAAAAAGCTCAGCTTAGGGCTGAATTCCAGTCTTTAAGAATGATGAGTGTATTTGTAATTTATTTCAACAGATTAGGAAACGTGTGTATCTGTTAGAAAGTTTTGGGAGTGAACTGTACAATAAAACTTTTCAGCATTTCGGTTTGGGCCATAGTTATTAAAACCGGATCGGTTCGATTGAGAACCGGATCAGACACCGATCCGGTTTGTAAATCTTATCGGATTGCATTATGAACCGGCTAAAACTAGTCTTAATTATATTTAAAAAACTATTTATGGGGAGAGGTTCAAACCCAAGCCTTGTACGGTCTGGGCGACGCTTTTAACCAATCATGCTAGCAAAGTTAATTATTTCTTTATTTATATTGAACATTTTATACTTTATATTTTGTAATTATTATTTCTGATAGAATCAACGATTGAACCAATATGAACTACCGGTATCAGAAAATCGTGAACTGAGACTTTGATCGGTTCAATAACCGGTCCGATTCTGATAACTGGTTTGAGCCTTTCGGGATCATGAGTATAAATTATTATATTGAAGGATAGGGATGCGCTTGTAAATTAAATAAATTAAGCCAGTCTATCTATCATCCAGAGCAAAACCTCTGAAAAACCTTTGAATCAAAAACATCAATGGCGATCGGCGGATCAAATGAAACCCTAGAAGTGTGCCGATTCCCGCAATCGAAGTACGTCGACGCAGTCCGGTGGCTTCCGAAGATCTCAGCGCTCGAGCGTTTCGCTGTTGTCGCGCTTTCCGACTTCGATTCGGGCGCCTCATCTATCGACGTTCTTGCCCTAGACAGATCGGAGTTGTCGACTCCAAGCCTCCAATCATCATGGACTGCTCCCTCTCGAGTATCGTCGCTAAGGACGTCGGAGTCTTTCCGAGGTCCGGTTATAGCGGCCTCGACATTGGCCGGATCGGTTCATTTTCTGTTTGCGAATTCGGCTGATGCGTCGCTGGAATCGGAGGTGTGCGTTTCTGATAAGGCGTTTCATGCTGGGGCTGTTTCATGTGTGGATTTGAAAGATGGTGGGAGTGAGTGTTTGAGTGTTGGGGAAGATGGGAGGATTAATTTGGTGAATGTTGGGGATACGGCAAAGGTGAGTTATAGGAGGGTGTTTGATAGTAATGGTTTGGTGTCGTACACTGCGGCGAAGTGGGCGTCTCCGGTGGAGTTTGCTACGGGAGGGTTGGGGTTCAGCCTTCAGTGGTGGGATCAGAGGAAGCCGGGTGGAGCAGCTTGTCAGCTTAAGGGTGACTGGTAACTAATTTATGAATGATTGTTTAAAGGGTTTCCTTGTTACAGTGGCTTTCTTTTTTAGCCTTTGCCTAAAAGTTGTGAATTTGATTTCAAAACTTGCTGGGCTTCCTTATGTTGAATGGCCTCTAAAACTCAGCCAGCTCTCGCTGGAACAACCTTTAGATGTCAAATCGGAAATGTCACCTATTGCTTTTGTATTGTTTCATGTGGCTGTCTTGATTTGTAAAGGGGATGAAGAATGTAAAGCCTTGCTGACTATTTATGTAAACGTATTGATTTATACAGCCTTTGATATTATTAGTGTGTTACAATAATGGCAGCATTTGTGAATACGTTCTCTAACATGAGGCAGTTATTAACTTGGATTATTTTAACTCTCTGTCAGCTGCCCATAGAAATTGTCTTTTATTAATAACTATTAGAGAGATGTGCCCCCATTAGGCTTTGTGTGGGTCAGAACTACGTTTTCTATGACATTCTATGTTTCATCAAATGTATACTTGTAATAGACTTGACTTATCATTACATAAGCGGCTGAAATTATGCACATAGACATACTTTGTTTGAACTTTGAACGGAAAATACTTTGCGTACTTTATGTGTGACGATGTTGATGCGGTTGCAGGTTCAAAGGTGCTTCTTCTGGCATGGTACACTCTGTTGATATTCATTCTTCTCGAAAGGATATTTGTTTGGTAAGATTTGTGTTCCTCCTGAGATCTCAATTACCTATTAGGAATCTGGTTTTTGTTCAAAGAGTTATGGAGTATAAAATTGATTTTTCATCAGTTTCACATTGTTTATTTTGAGTAATGCTGTAATGCTGTTATAGATTAAGATTCATGCATTGTAGGTCAGAACTGATGTTATCATTGTAGATCAATCGCACAGCTTACAATTATTGAATTTAGAATAAGAGAAACATGAGTAGTTTAATCCGTCCACTTTATATTTAGTTATGATTATGGATTCTGATCTAGTTTATGAAAATTTTACTATTTCTTTTTTTGTGATCAAGAATCCTTGAATGAACAAAATGCTCTTCTTTGCCGTAACCTGCCACTCCGTTCTCCTTTTTGTTGTCATTTGATTTAGCTTCATAGTACCTCTGCAGTGGCTCTGCTATCTGTGATTTCCTATATGTTGCTTATTAAGCCAGCTCATGTCAGAAAAAAGTTTTTGATTTATCTTATTTGTCCAGCAACTGATTTTCCACTACTCGCAGGCAGGAGGTTCTTCAGGTGTTGTATTTGCTTGGGATCTTAGACGGCCTCAACAGTCAATCATTTTATCTCAGAGCGAGTTAAATGAGAATGAATCTCACCTGCCTTGTGAAAGTGAAGTGTGGAGTGTTCAGTATGATTCTTACTTTCCATCTTCACGCGCTATGGCCACACCGTCAGCACATATCTTACCTGCTATGATTTGCTCTGAAGATGGTATACTTGCAGTTATTAGACAAGGTAGCCGGTTCTTTTTCATTTATCTGTATCCATATTCCATAAACCGTGGAGTAGAACTTTCTGGTACATGAAAGAAGTATTTATTTGCTTGAACGATTCTTAGATAAACATGCCGATCATCCTAGTGGTGGACATACCACTAGCACCATGATATGTCATTTATTAAAATTCGTATTCTCAAAATCAAACAACAGTTTCTCATTGTTCCTTACTGTAATGAATATATCACCACAACCAAACACTAATTTCACATCATGTCGTGATTTTAGTGGCTCCATCCGCCACCAGGATGATTGACATGCACATCTAATAATATCTTTACTTTATGAATAGGTGAAGAACCAGTTGAGCTCCTCGCTGAAACCTGTGCCATCAACAGTTTTGACATCGACAAACAAAATCCTTCTGTAAGTGATAGTATGATTTATAGTGCATTAATCTTAGGTTCCTGCGTCTCTCCCATGTTCCTGATATGCGTGCTCTCCTCTTTTTCTGCACAACAGGATGTAATTTGTGGGTTGGAGTGGGAGAGTATAGCTATATTATCAAGACCGTGAATTATGCAGTTGAATGACAAATGATCCAATTATAGTGATGATGAGGATTTTCCACTGACTTGCAACAGAAGTGACTACTTTCTCATGTCTGAATTACCAGCGACGAAATTCAGATAAAAACCTTAATCATATGTAACGTGAAGTTGTAAACATATTTTTGACTGTATTTTTAAAAGTGAGACATTCTTGTGCTTGTTTCTCTATCGTGATTGGTGGTTCCCGGAGATTCATACGCTAAATAAAATTAAATATGATTACTCGTTTTATTTAAATAATAATATAGTAACCGGTTTAAAATAAGAATCATTTTATTTTCTTCTTATTCAGTGTTCTCATTTAAAAACATAATAAATTCTCAACAAATTTTGTCCTACCAGATTGGAGTGGAATTTAGAGTCGTGTTCATAATTGGAGTCCAGATGGACTGTACTATTTATTCAGATACTGATATTGGACGGATTATTTAATAAACTTTTTTATTAAATAGTAATAATATATTTATTATATTTTTAATTATTTTCATATTTAATTTTTTTATCAACACAATTTCACAAGCGCAATTGATAACATGCAACCAAAAATTCAAAATAGGTTAGTTTTTGATTATGGATTTTGATTTGCTAAAAATGTGGTTATGAAACTCTTAATAATAAAAGAATTAACACGTATATATGTAATTAAAAATAATATTAAAAAATTTACTTTTTGTAGAAATCATCTTAATTGTATTACATAAAACTATTCTGATTTTAGTAATACGGTCATCGCTGTAAGGACGTATGTTGCACCGAATCTAAATCCTTGATTTTTTTCAAACACATATTTTTACTTAATTATTAAATATATTATTTTCATATATATGACCTAAATCTACGACCCAGGTCGATAATAAACCGAGACAAAAAAAAAAACACACCTGTAAGTAGACGAAATCCTCTTCTTCCCAGGGGGTTCTCCTCCTCCACTCCGCCGTTTGTCTCCGCCCCCTCACCGTCTTGCTTAACGGATGACTTATATCTCGTCACCATCGCCTTCCAATTTCGGATCCCTTTCCGATCACATGCCCTAACTTCGGTTGTCGGACTTTGCTGCTCGGAACTCGGCGAACATCATCTCAGGTCAGTGCCGGGTTTTTGTTTTCAAATCCGGGACCAAGCATCGATTTTTTTTGTTACCACTCTCTTATTATTGTGTCAGTTTAATCAGAATTGGAAATGTAGACAAGATGAGGGTTAGATGAACGGTTAGTTATTCACAGAGCAATCCAGTGTGGATGGACAGCATTGATTTTCTTTTTGTTACTGCTTTCATTGCTGACTTTGAAGATAGATTAAGCTTACTGGACTCTGTGGAAACTCACTGTATTCACAAGCATCCTTCTTTCTAATATTTTTAGTAGCCTCTTCTGCTATGGTAGTAGTAGTAGTAGTAGAGCCTAATTGATTCATGAGTTGACTAGAAGTATGCAGGTTGCTTAAGTGATTCTTAGAAAATTTGGTATCTTTCTTTGTGTCTCGACTCCCTTTCACTCAGTTGGTGAATTCATATTCGAGCGAATTCTTGCAGACTCCAAGCTCAGCAACTGCTTAGTCGTGACGTTAAAATTGAGGCTAGTGGGAACTAAGGTCATTTGACATCGATTTTTCAGCCATCGTGCTACCATCATTGTTCAGATCATTTTGAACAATGAATTCATTTTCCAAAGAGATGCAAATAAGGAAACGAGTCGCTGGAATGTGAGCTCCACTCCTCTCAAATCTTCCTATCTACTATCTGTATTTCGTGCCATAACAATTCTTTTATGTTGTTTTTGCTCCTTTTCCTGTTACCCTTTTCAGATTTAATAAGCGGGAAGAGGACTTTGCATCCTTGAGGGAGTACAATGATTACTTGGAAGAGGTGGAGGATATGAGTACGGTTTTCAAGCATGCCTCTTTCATCTTAGTTCCTACCTTCATGTACTCGAACTAATTGTTTCATATGTTCCTACAGTTTGGAATTTGATAGAGGGGGTAGATGTTCCAGCCATTGAAGAGAAAATTGCCAGATACCAGGAAGAAAATGCTGAACAGATTATGATTGCCAAGGCTCGTAAGGTACTTCCTCAAGTCTTTTGATACATTATGCCCCTGGTCATGCGAAGTCGGCTTAGATTTTCTCGGTCTCTTATTGCCATTTTTGGTTTTTCGACTAGGCTGAGGAAATGGCAGCAGCTGCTAGCAAGGGACATGCTAATGCTCAAGGTGACACTGATATGGTAAGATGTCACCCTTTTTTTTTTACAGCACTCAGTGCTGTATCATTTAAGCATTCTTCTTCCAACACCAGTATCCATGAGCCTTGTAAATAGTTTTGCCGAGATTAAAGGATCACCATTTTAGTCCCCAATGAGGGATTACCTGATGATTTGAATTGTGGAATCATAGTTTCACTTATCGTTTATTTTTAAATGCCTGTGAAATCATTGTGATTAGATAGTTTGAGTTCTATCGGGCTGCTGTTTAGATGCATTTCGACTGGCTAAATTGAAGGTTGAGGCTGCAGCCTGTAGTTTCAAATGAATCTACGTTTTTCCCTTTTCATCTTGAAACGGCAGTCATTTCATATTATGGAATCTTACGAATACAACTGCACATGGTATGACCAAAGAATGTGGTTAATTGAAAGAAAGAAGCCTAACTATGTCTTCTTATTTCTCTAAAACTGCCTTTGAATTTCTTCTTTCAGAGCTCCCAAGCTGGGATCGGTGTTGGACAGCAGGGACAATATGCACCCACCATTGCTGGAGGCCAGCCGCGCCCCACAGGAATGGCTCCTCAGCCTCTACCAATCGGAGGTGGAACGGATCTGCTTGGATACTCCGTGGAAGATGAGGAAACAATGAAGCTGCGGGCCGAGAGAGGCAGCAGGGCTGGTGGATGGAGTATAGAAATGAGCAAGAAGAGAGCATTTGAAGAAGCCTTCGCGAGCATTTGGGTCTGAATTAGTCAATACCCGGGTTTCTGCTCCCAATGTGCTCCAACTCTGTGCTGCTCATGTGAACATGGATCACTAAAACCCCCCACAAAGTCGTGCCTGGTTCCCTTGAAGACGCCTCAGGGTCGCTGCACTTCAGTAGGAAAGTTGTGCCACACTTCTTTGAATGGAGCAGTGATTGGATCGATGGATGTCTCAATTATTGCTTATATTCATGATTCAACTGATATTTATGTTATCAAATTTGAATCTATTGGACCCATATCCAGATTACAAGTTTACAGCTAAAATAGTTTTATGGAAAATTGGGATGGTATTTTGTAAAATATGGATGATTTTATAAGTCATGGATTGTTTTATTTGGACAGAACACATATATGTTATTAAAAGATTGGTTAATGAAAATTAAAACTACGTTATTTTGTGTAGCTGTTAATTATTTTTCGTTTCGGCATATATAGTCAGCTCAAGAAATGGGTCCACCCGACATGCGGGCACGCTTGCACCACCAGCTTGGTACTCTCTCCCAGTGCTATTAGCGGGTCGAAGTTCACATTGAAATAAAGTTAACATCAACATAACATCTTTGTCCTAATTCAACATTGACTTAAATTTTATTTTCACAAATATTTCATTC
>NQLW01000011.1:1709099-1722205 GCA_002312845.1 Kalanchoe fedtschenkoi
CATCACCCTTTACACCCTGTGGCAGATGGTGGAGATGCATGAGATGGTTCCGGGAAAGCGATTTGACAGGTACCACGAGCTGGGCCAGCACGCGTTCGGGGAGAAGCTCGGCCTGTATATCGTGGTGCCTCAGCAGCTTATCGTGGAAGTCGGAGTGTGCATAGTGTACATGATCACCGGAGGCGAGTCCCTCCAGAAGGTGCATCGGATTTGCTGCAAGAAGCCCTGTAAGGACATCAGGCTCACTTACTTCATCCTCATCTTCGCTTCAGTCCATTTCGTTCTCTCCCATCTCCCCAACTTCAATTCCATCAGCTTCATCTCTCTCGCTGCAGCTGTTATGTCCTTAAGGTATATATGCACTTCATTTGCACTACACACGACAACACATATGCAAAGCAAAGGCACATTGATAGCTAGAGACTTTTGATGGATGTGATTTCACCGAGTGACTGTAAATTTCTCTATATATGCATCCATTATTGCCTCTAATTTGTTTTAGAGGACAAAGGGTTATTCGTGGCTAAAGAAATTCATCACTAAAATTCAGAATGTCGACGCTAAAGCACACAAAACTTTGTTGACAACAATTTAATTATTGGCGCACAGCTACTCGACGATAGCGTGGACAGCTTCGCTGGCCAGGGGTGTGACACCAAACGTCAGCCGGGAATACCCGTCGAAAACCACAGGAGGAAGGATACTGAGCGCCTTTACGGCACTGGGAGAGATCGCATTCGCATACGCCGGGCACAATGTGGTTCTGGAGATACAAGCCACGATCCCTTCGACTCCGGAGAAGCCGTCAAAGATTCCCATGTGGAAGGGTGTCCTCGGCGCCTACATCATCGTCGCCCTGTGCTATTTCCCGGTTGCCCTAATTGGCTACTATATCTTTGGAAACGACATTCACGACAACGTTCTCCTGTCGCTAGATGACCCGGTTTGGCTCATTGTCACTGCCAACATGTTTGTGACAATCCATGTCATTGGAAGCTATCAGGTTGGTCTCTTTCTTTTTTCCAGTTATATATGACGATGGAATAATCTAATAAGCTCGATCTTTGTATGGTTTTGCTCATGCATGCATGGTGCATGTGTGTCTGAATGTTGTGTAGATCTATGCCGTGCCGGTTTTCGACATGATTGAGACGTTTCTCGTGAAGCAGATGAAGTTCAATCCATCCTTCGTACTTCGCTTCATAACACGCACGCTTTACGTTGGTAAGTATTAATTATAACTAGATAGTGGGATAATTAAGCATGAGGGTTTTGTGTTGTTTTTCAACCTATCTTCTCTATCTACAACTGCTGCTGCTGCAGTTGTGACAATGTTCATCGCCATGACGCTGCCATTCTTCAGCGGCCTGCTTTCATTCTTCGGAGGATTTGCTTTTGCTCCGACCACCTACTTTGTAAGCATGCTCTCTTTCTCGTACGATTTCCCAGAAAATTAATGATGATTTGCAGTAACTAACTAACTAAATTAAACTCCTTCTGACCGAGACCAACATTTTGCCATGCAGCTTCCTTGCATAATGTGGCTCCGCGTGTACAAGCCGAAACGGTTCGGCCTTTCTTGGTGGACTAACTGGGTATGTGCAACAACTCATCTAAAGCTTACAAATTATAACACTGCAGCAACTGATAATGGCGATATATGTTGATTATTCATTGCAGTTCTGCATTGTGATTGGCGTCTGTATGATGGTTTTCTCGTGTATCGGAGGCCTGAGGCACATCATCGTTGAGGCCAAGAAGTACAAGTTCTACTCTTGAGATCTCATATCACTCATCATGTCATCTGGCCTGTCAGCACCACACAGTGACTGATCAGGACAACGCTGATCATGCACGGGTAGTTGTGATGAGTAGTGTCTGGCAGGCCAGCCAGCTGCCGCAATGAAGTTTGCTTAGTTTTATGAATCTATATGTAGTAGCTTAATGTTAATAAGGTAGTGCTTAAGTGTTATTTCCAAAGGAAATTATAGGGTATCTCAGCGTAATCTAGGTAGCAAGCAAACAGACTCAGTATCAAATTACTTTTACGTTGATTTAGTTGGTCAGATTTCGTAGCCTGGAATCACTAAAGTCTCCAACTGAGCTGTTATGTGCATTTGGCAATGAGAGATGGGTGAAAAATTCAAGGAAATGATATGTAAACATATTAATGAATGTGAGTAGTTTTTCCTAGACATTTTATTTTTACGTTTATTCATTTTACATTTTACATCTCTGATGCTTAATGTTTATTGATTTAAACCTCAAAGACAGGATGTGCATATGAGTAGTAACAAATTCCAAATTCCTTCTATAATTCAAATAGAAGGATTCCCATCCCTCTATTTCACCACTTTTCTACCAATAGTCACCGCAAGAACACATGCCCTCTCTGAAGTGATGAAACCGATTCCCATCCCTCACAACTATAATCCTCTCAGTCACCTTGGATATGAATTTCGTAGCAGTGTGGCAATCCACACAAACCCGGAGGTTTTTTATGATCCTGATTTCAGTTCCAGGCTCCGAACTGATAAGCCCAAAAGCAATGGCTAACTTCTCACTATGAACTTTAACAGAGATCTCTTTCTCCTCCTCCTCTATATCATGCAATGCTGTAACGGTCTCTGTCTGAAAACCAGCTTCCCTCATCTTTCCCAGTAAACTCTCCAGCTTCTCATAGATCGCATCTGATTGTGGATGGGATCGGTCACCAGATGTGAAGACGTGTGGCGTTCCACCAATCTCAATCAATGTGCACCCCGGAGTTTTGGCTAGCTGTTTTTTCTTTGCTAGTTGGCGTACTGAAGCAGCCTCTGCATAGCTTCTTTCGGACGAGTAAATGTTTGAGAGCAGCACATAGTATCCAACACCTTCTCCTTCAAATTCAAATAACTTATCAGAAGCAATGCGGGCAAGTTTTTTGTCCTTGTGAATCATACAAGCGCCAAGCATTGTGCCCCAAACAGCTGGACCGGGTTCGACAGGCATCCCTTCTATGAATTCCATTGCCTTGTTTAACTGTCCAGCGCGTCCAAAAATGTCCACCATACATGCATAGTGTTCTGATAAGGGCTTCAAGCCATAGTCATGAACCATTGAGCGGAAAATGTCATTTCCTTCTTTAACCAAGCCAGTATGACTGCAAGCATACAATGCACAAACAAATGTCACCTCGGTTGGGAGAACCCTCGAAGCAGACATCTCATTTAAGAGCGTCACGGCTTCCTGTCCATGCCCGTGAAGGCCATACCCAGAAATCATTGCATTCCAAGTCACAACATTTTTATCTGGCATGGAATCGAATAACTGTCGAGCATAACTGATGCTCCCACACTTGGCGTACATGTCAATCAGAGCTGTTGATACATATACATTCATCTCTAGCTTTTCTTTGATTATCACGTCATGAACCCACTTTCCCAGAGTTAGAGCTCCAAGTTGCGCACAAGCTGAAAGCATGCTTGTAACAGTGACATGATTGGGACGGACATCAGACCCTTGCATTTGCTGGAAAAGTGTAATTGCCTTTTCTGTCAAGCCATTTTGAGTATAGCCTGAGATCATGGCGTTCCAGCCCGCTAAAGTTTTCTCGGGACAGTCATCAAACAGCTTGCGAGCTGGTTCTATTTCATTTAGTCTACTGTAGACAGTCGTCATTGCAGTGGACACCGATGGATTTGAAACTACACCAGATTTCAAACTAAAGGCATGGATAGAGTACGTGAGGTTCAAGAAACCAAATGGCGAATGCACGGGTATCAGCCCCACAAGTGTGCTCGAGTTAACCCTCTCCCTTGAATGCAGCAACTCCTTAAACATCCCAACGGCAGACTCCGTATCATGGTTGCACGTGTATCCAGAAATCATGGCATTACAAGATATCAAATCCGGCCTCAGAATCTGTCCAAATAAGTACTCGGCCGTATCACAATCTCCACATTTCGAATACAATGAAACCAATCCTGTAAGAACATGAGCATGGCAATCAACACCAATTTTCAGAGCCAAGCACTGGATTCCCTTACCCAGTGTCATCTCCTGCAGCTCAGCAGCCGCTGGAAGAACAGTGGCCAAAGTTGCCGAATCAAACACAGCACCTTCACCTAACATCTTCATAAAAATCTTCATGGCCTCAGTAAATGCACAGTTCCTCGCCAACCCAGAAATCACAGTATTCCATAACACGGTGTCTCTATCAGGCATTCCATCAAACACCTTCAGTGCCAACCCAACTCGCGAAAATTTAAAATACCAATCCACAACCGCGGACCCGACAAAAACATCTGATCCGTAGCCATCAACAACGGAATGACAATGCAGTAAAAGCCCCAACCTTTCATCCAATCCATCATCCAGCGCGGACAAAATAAACGCGTATGTGAAATTATCTGGCTTCAAAATCGTAGTCTTTCTGATCTTGGCGTAGGTAGAGATTGCAGACAGAGGGTTCTTGTTGTGAGAATACGCTCGGATGAGGACATTGAAGAGGAAGATGTCTGGCTTTGGGAAGGTGTGGCAGAGCAAGCTGGCATGGCGGATTGAGTTGAAATCGGAGAGTTTTTGGGCGAGCTTGGTGATGGTGATGACGTCGGTCTGGAGACCGTTGAGGATGATCTGGGCGTGGGTTTGGGTGAGGTGGGCGAGGTTTGGAGATTTGCTGATGAGATGGCGGAAGAAGTCGGAGTTCCTTAGTGCAGGATTTGTAGCGACATTTCTGCAAATCATTTGGGTTTCAGGTTTCGGAGGGATTAAGGAAAAAATGGTTGATATAAGAATATCTAAAATTATAAAAATACAAAAATATAAAAAATGAGTACGAAAAGTAAAAAATGGGAAGCATTTGCTTTATTAGGTTTTGGCATGTAAAATGTGATTGCAATGCCTCCAGCAGTACTTGGCTGCACTGAGTTGCCGCTATAATCATATCCATTGGCCCTTGCAGGAGCATTGAGGGTAGGCGAGCAAGCCGCAAATTGACTGACTTTCGAACCACTCTTGCGGAGATGGTCAGGGGCTGAAACAGGGAGGGCAGCTCAAATGCTGCCATCATGAAGGGGTTTTCTGGCTTTGAGGCCGTCAAATGGTTCTTGTCTGCTGATGTTTCACTAGTTAGGCAGCAGAGTTGGGATTTGTAAAGATGTATAATAATGGTTCAGTGTTTCCCGAGCCGGAACTCAGCCTCTCACTTAATTGACTTCACTGCTTTTTTTTCTTCACTCTTTGCTACTGGAACAGATGAAATGCACTGCACCAGCAATCCAGCCTGCTTATGCGCTTCTCCAACTACGCAGAGCCCTCAGAGTGAATCATTGCACCATAATGAGTCTCTGCCAAGGTGAATATATGTTTAATAAAAAAAAAATATGACCGCAAAAGGAAAGAAACAGTGGAAAAAGGAGCTGAATAAGAAACGCAAAGTGTGGAGCTTTTAACAAAAAGATCACAGAGCCTAGACAAGTAGCAGAATCCTTAATAAGCAGACCGTGGGATCTAGCCTCTAGGTCTTTCACTTAATCAACAAAAGATGAAAGAGACAATCGTCCAGTCAAATTAGATTACACTATTAATTTGTGTTTTGAACTATTTTGTACTGTTTAAGGAGGACGCAGAATTTGTGGAATAAAGAAGTCCGAGATACACCTCATGAGAAGCCTAGACATCAACTAACCTGATCAGTTGTGCATTAGCAGTATTCTGATATGTATGGAGAAGACCATGCTCCGGTTTCATTTTTTCACCAAAATAGTATCGTTACCAAAGATGATTATCCAGTGCAGACCACATATCTTCACCCTGTACGTATCGGGCATCAAAGTGTTTTCAACTGAATAATATCTACTGCTGTTCAAAAGCTCTTCATAGAACTATTTCTCTATACAGCAGTCGTCCATACTCCATACGAAACCATATCAGTGTCTTCAGTAGCCGCTTCCAGCTCTTCACCATTTTTTATCATAAATGCCACCAATTGATTGACTTCTGATCCTTTTAGTGCATTAACTAGCACATCAGATGTGGTTGCATCAGGAGTAATTCCTAGTTTCATCATTTCCTTAAAGACACCTTTGGCTTTTTCCCAATTAAAAATACTGCAAAAACCTTGAATCAATGTATTATAAGTAACCACAGTAGGTGATATTCCTATGCTCTTCATTTCACAAACAATTCGTTCCGCCCCCTCCCAGTTCCCATTTTGGAACAGACCATGAATCATTGTATTATAGGTGAATAAATCAGGCGAAATTGCATCGCTCTTCATAACTGAAAAGATATATTCAGCCTCCTCAAATTTACCAGCTTCAGACAAACCACGAATAATTGAGGTATAAGTAATCACATCTGGGGAAATGCCGTTGATTTGCATTTCAGATATCATGTCTTTCACTTTCTCCCACTGACCAGCATTGCAAAAACCATCAATGATGGAACTGTAGGTTATCAAATTTGGGTGAACCCCATTGCTCTGCATTTCACAAAAAACATCTTCTGCTTTCTCTAACTCGCTAACTTGACATAAACCGTGGATTAAAGAATTATATGTCATCAAATCAGGGGAAATTCCATTTTTATTCATCTCATTAAGCACAGCTCTGGCCTCTTTCCACTTCCCACTGTTACACAAACCATGAATGACGGTATTATATGTAACCAAATCTGGGTTAATACCATTATTCTTCATTTCCTGGATAATAATGTCGGCCTCCTTGCACTTTCCAACATTGCACAAACCATCAATGATTGAATTGTAGGTCACTCTATCTGGGATCACCCCATGGTACTTCATCAGATTTAACACACCTTTTGCTTCTTCTATCTCACCTGCTAGGCGCAAATCACGAATTAACAAATTGAATGTTACCACGTTGGGGGAGTTACCAGTTCTCCGCATGTCGATTAGTAAATCCCTCACCTCCTCCCATCTACTACCAATACATAAACAATGGATGATTGAATGATATGTGAATATATCAGGGACTACTCCATTGATAATCATCTTACAAAACATCCCTTTTGCCTCTTTCACATTACCATTATTGCATAAACCATCAATGATGGAATTGTAAGTTACCAAATCCGGGACAACTCTGGAGCTACTCATCACACAAAAAGTACCTTTCGCTTCCTCTAACTCGCCTGCTTGACACAAATGATGAATCAATGTATTAAACGTTATAACGGTTGGGGCAATTCCATTTTCCTTCATCTCCCCAAGAATAACCCTAACCTCCTCCAATTTATGGCCAATCAACAGACCATGCATGATCGAATTATAAGTAATCGCATCAGGCTGAACCCTATTGACGATCATATCATGAAACACCTCCTCCGCCTCATTCAACCTCCCAGCACCGCACAATCCATCAATCATCGAATTGTACGTCACCAAATTCGGACGAACCCCTTTCCTCTTCATTTCGTAAAAAACACCCTTGGCTTCCTCACACTCTCCCCCACGGCACATCCCATGAATCACCAAACTATATGCAACCACATCCGGCAAGATCCCACTCTCCTTCATCTCAGAAAACGTGCTCTTCGCATCCTCCAACCGCCCGGCTCTAAATAGCCCGCGAATCAACCCACTGTAAATCACCACATTGGGCACAACTCCCTCACTCCTCATCCTCCTGAACAAGCATTCGGCCTCCTTCCACCGCCCTGCGTGGCACAAACCATTAATCAAAGAGCCATATACAACCACATCAGCCTGATAACCAGCCTTCAACATCGTCCCCAAAACTCCAAAACCGTATCCACTACAATTCACACCACAATAACAGCTCAGCAAATAATTCAACGTACAGAAATCCGGAACTACCTCGTTCCGAAACAACCTCTTGTAAGCCCCGATCGCGTCCTCGTAATTCTTGGAACGGACTAGGTTCGCCAGCAGTCGGTTGTGGTCAGTTCGCTGACTCGACTCCGACTTTCTGAAGTCCTTAACCACCTTCTCTTCGACCTGTAATAAAGACGGCTTCACCGATACGGAAACTGCAGACGACGATCGACTCAACGATCGGTGAATAGCTCCTCGTCCCATTTCTCGATCTTACAGCTCCGTGCGCAGAGCCAGCCAGCGCTCTAAGGCTATGGCACTACAGAGGACCCAATTGAAAATGTTACCAACTTTTTGAGATTGCAAAATAACTCAATATACTTAGAGGGGCAATTTTAAATTTGCGAACTCATGCTGGACTACTTTAGAATTTTATCTAGTTTTAGAAAAGTTGATAGTGGCAACGAAAAATCACTATCTCCAGTTAATTACACTTTTAGCGACAAGATGTCCTCTTTAAATATTGCGTCAGCAAAGATATTAATCTGTAGAAAAGGATTTATGACGTGGCGGAAGTGACATCTCACTGAGCTATGAGCTCGAATGTTGGCTCTGGGCTCGGTTTCAAAAAATCCTTATCTGCAGCTCCGTGGCCATGTCGCTTCCCTCCAAGCTCCTCCACCACCACTTTTTCAACCCAACCGCCAGATTCGACTCCAATTCTCAGTTTCCTAAATTCGTACATGCTTCCGGTGCACGGAGATTGAGTCGGATTGTCGGGGCGCAGAGGTCTCGGAGGGTGGGCAAGCTGAGGTACCCGTCGGAGAAGAAGAAGCTCAAGGAGCAACGGAAACCGATTTTGGAGGTGGAGAACAAATTCGAAGGGTTTTGGAGACTGTTGAAGCTCGGAGTACCGGTCGAGAGTGATCCTGGAAAGGACTTTCTCGAGGTTTCGGAGGGCTTGCTGCAGGAGATTGCTAAAGCGATCGAGTTTCCGGTAAATGCAGCTTTTTTTGTTCTTGAATTTTTTTTTTTTTGGATTTGAAAATTATGAATTTTGTATAACTTTTCTGTTTGTTGTTAATTTACTATTTTTTGAATTTATTGTGATATAGCTCTTATTTTTTTGGTCTTGGGAGTAACACTTTTTTCTGGAAACATTTTTCTGAATTTGATCAGGTAGCTTCCTTGCTGCCAGCAGAGGCGTTTAAAGTTGTGCGGAAATCTTTTGATGCAAGGAAGGTTTGTTATAAGTCTTGGCTCTATTACAATGTCTTGAATAATTGTATTGAGGAGAATTTCAACAGGAGAGAGATTTTGATTCTATTATTTTGCTCGTATATCTTTATTTTGTAGAGTGGCATAGGACGGAGAGTGAATGTCTATTGGGAAATTTACAGTGCCTTTTTATTTGTTTACAAATGATGACGAGAAAGAAAGTTCTATGCTTGATGTAGTTGCAGGCGGAAAACTGTTATGCATTTCCCCATCACATATTCAAAGTTTATGGAACTTATATTGTTTTTTTTGTTTGCGAGAACAGAACAATTTTGGTGTAAAGAATTAATGGTTCTAATTGAGGTTATATAGTCACTTGACTCTATTAAAATGGTTGATGTCACTGTGAGCTTATACTTTTGAGACCTTTAGCATGCACTAGACCAAAGTGTATTTGGGGGCTGGCTGACAGATAGTTATTCTGTTTTACACGTTTTACATTTATGAGTATATGTTTTGAATTGTTTTGCTGCACTCGGAAGATTAATGACAGAAAGCGTAAGATAAATATTCAAAGTCCAGATTCAGCAGCTTTTTCTTGTTTCAGTTGATAAAAGGTGCCAAGTTCGTGTATACTGTGGACATGGATGTGAAAAAGCTCCTAGATTTAGAACCACGCACTTGGGACTTCATATCTCGATTGGAACCCAAAGTTGGTCTTATAGAACACATGCCTCAGGAAAAGGTTTCCGGTGATTTGATTAGTATTATTCATGATGTGAAGCAGATTCATGATGATACCTCAGTAGCAAGAAGCGAGAACAACCACATTGGAGAATCTCATGTTCATCCAACAGCCAAAAAACCTAAGGTTGGGATTGTTGGGAGTGGGCCATCAGGATTATTTGCCGCTCTTGTACTTGCTGAACTTGGTGCAGATGTTACCTTATTGGAAAGAGGTCAACCTGTTGAACAAAGGGGGCGTGACATTGGTTCTCTTATTGTTCGACGAATTTTGCAACAAGAAAGCAACTTTTGCTTTGGGGAGGTTATATTTTGATCTATTTACCTTTTATATTTAAAAGTATGAAGGTAAGGGTATGCCATCATTAGGTAAACTCAGGTAACTGTTGGGGCAATCTCAGTTGAATTCCATGAAAGTTGGAGACATTAATAAACGTCCATAAGGATTCATGCTAGGTTAACAGTATTCATTTTACCATCAGTGATCTCATTTGACGATTTCATTGATTAGTCTTGGTTTTGTCTAGTGACATTGCGGTATGTCGGTTTTGATTTTTATCAAATTTTTTTTTTTTGTGTTCGTTGAGTCTATATATGGCAATACTGAAATGTGAAATGTTAGCTTTTAACTTCATATTTTAAAGGCATTTTCAAAGGTAGACTTATTTTATCATTTGCCTGTCCCTCATATTTGTAGCAGGGTGGTGCAGGTACCTGGAGCGATGGAAAACTTGTAACAAGAATTGGTAGGAATAGTGGCAGTGTTTTGGCAGTAAGATATGCCCATCTGCGTCTGTTCTCATCATCTGGTGACTTGCTTTGAATTTACTCCCTAATTTATCTGTTTTCTTTGGTACAGATTTTGAAAACTTTAGTTCACTTTGGAGCTCCAAAGAATATTCTGGTCGATGGGAAGCCTCATTTAGGAACTGATAAATTGATTCCTTTACTTCGTAATTTCCGAGAATATCTACTTAAACTTGGTGTGAGTTCTAAATCCACATTGAATCGAAATATGTTTGGAAATTTATGTTGGGAGGTGGGATTTTGAGTACATGTCTCCTTCTTTTATAAGTGCATCATTAACTATGTAGGTCGCAATCAAATTTGGGACCAGGGTTGACAATCTTATTGTTGAAGGCCGTAATGTTGCTGGAGTTGAAGTTTCTTCTAATTCAGACTCGTCACAGTGTGAGCACCAAGAATTCAGATGTGATGCCTTGGTCCTGGCAGTCGGGCATTCTGCACGAGATGTATATAAAATGCTTCTGACTCATGGTGTTTATTTGGTTCCGAAAGATGTTGCTGTGAGTATTATTTTGTTGTCAATTTTTAGATTATAGCCAGTCATAAGTTTTGTATGCTGAATTATTATCAATATACGAGTTCTATATGCCTCATATGTCAACATTGTAGTCTTCATCATGCTCATGACCTAAGTAATGATGTTAACAGATTGGTCTCAGGGTGGAGCATCCTCAGGAACTCATTAATGGCATACAGGTCAGTTACATTTTTTTCCTTTTTTTATCGAAGTTTTGTTCTCAGCTATGAACTTGACGCTAGTTGTTTTGTAGATATTCATTCTAGCTTTGGAATTCTTTTACGCTATGTAGGCACGGGCCTTAAATCTGCCAATTTCAATCTCATATCACCAAATCCTCGAGTATTTGAGTTTGTTAGAGGCCTCAACATGAAAAAAATAGTCAGCATTCAGTTTTTTATTGGGAAATATATAACACCTCAAGATTGTGTGCTCATAACAAATGTATTAGTCTCTGTTTTCTTGCAACTTTTGCAAGTGATCTTTTTACTATTTATTGCAAGATAGCTAGAAATTGTTGCATGGTATTTTATTTACTTGCATTTTGGTTATTGCAGAGTAACAAAAAAAATTTCTTCTATTTACTTGTCTTAGTACTCGAAATTGGCTAACGATGTCCATAGAGGGCGTGGTAAAATACCTGTTGCTGATTACAAAGTAGTAAAGTATGTCGGCAGAGAGATTGAAGGCAACTCGATCAATCCAGAGGCTACCGGTCGTAGTTGCTATTCTTTCTGCATGTGTCCTGGTGGACAGGTAATTACTAGAATTACATAAAAATTGGTATAGTATGCTGCAGTCAAACTACAACTGTGATGTATTTCATTTCTGAATTTAGTCATGCATCTCTTGAAGCCATTTTCTGACGCACCATTGAATGAGGGCAAGCAATGACTTCCGAATGCTTGACAATTTTTTGAAATTTCCGCATTTTCACTGTACTCTGTAATCTTTGAGTGTTAGATTTTCTAACCTGCAACATTGATAGACTCTTTTTGTCAATCAAACACTAATTAGGAAAGAATCTAACTTGATAGTTCATTAATTATTTTTTGGTCTTGGGGTACTGATTATATTGTTCACAGGTTGTTCTTACCAGCATAAATCCATCAGAACTCTGTGTCAATGGCATGTCCTTTTCTAAGCGTGCATCAAAGTGGGCAAATGCAGCCCTTGTTGTCTCTGTTTCGTCCAAAGATTTCAGAGAATTTGATTGCTACGGGCCTCTGGCAGGCGTTGAGTATCAGGTAACATCTTATACTCTACATCGTCTCTCATTTTTTGTAAACATTACGGCTTCAATTCCATGTTGAGAATATCATGCCGTGATTTTCTTCTTTGAACTAGTTAAGGCACATTTTTCAATCAAGGTTTCACAATTTCTGTGCGCTTCAGACAGTTCTGTTTATTAGTGTTTGCACAACTATTTGAATATATGTCGCCATTATGCAGGGGGAATTTGAGAGAAGAGCAGCAGCAATGGGAGGTGGAGATTTTACTGTGCCAGTGCAGACGGTCACCGATTTTTTGGAAAGCAAGTTGTCAGGTTTAGATGGATGACTGATTTTCTAGGATTTTTTTTTTCTTTTTTGGGTTTCAACTGCTACTTTTCGCATCATGACTTCCGTTACATCATCAGCAACACCCTTACCACCATCAAGCTATCGGTTAGGAGTGAAGGCAGCACCTCTTCATGAGATTTACCCTAATTACATAACAGATGCCTTGCGGAACTCGCTTGAAACTTTCGACAAAGAGGTACTACTTTGAGTATTCTGTAGCTGTAGGGCATTTTGTTTTTACGTGGATCTTGAATATTGCATTGCTTATGTCTTTTCTTGCGGGCTTGGTGTTCATAGTTACCTGGATTCATCACCAATGACGCTCTCCTTCACGGAGTGGAGGCAAGTATCATATCTGATCTACTGTTTTCTTTTCACCTTGAGCATTTGGCCTTGCTTTGCTATCTTCTGCAACCTGCATGCTAAATAAGTAATGATGGTGAGCAATACGCAAAATGCTGAGAAATACTAATTTTAT
>NQLW01000011.1:1722666-1740873 GCA_002312845.1 Kalanchoe fedtschenkoi
CTACCATCTCAGCAGCGTATTGACCACATTTCGTCAGTAAGTATATTAAATCGCCAGTAATACATAAAACACGACGTCGTTTGTATTATATCGAATTTGGACCTACCTGACATGTATTTTTGATAAATTATAGTGTATGTTTTAATGGTATTTATAAATTATAAATACTGTAGAATATAATGTTTCTATCTTTATAATAATTTTAAAATTTTATTTATAGAATTTTCTGCGGTCCTATATTACTTATTACTTATCTAACGTTTATTTTTCTATTTTTATTTGTTAATTAACAATTTTAATACATATTTAATATTGTCAGTTAATTTAGAAAATAAAATATTAATTATTTCATCATTATAATTCATAAAAAAATTATTATATATAAATAATAATTCACCACATTTTACACGGATTTTTAAAAAATAGGGTAAACTACAAAAACATACCCCGAACTACCGTCCATTTTCAAATTAAGTACCGAACGTTTTAATTCTTCAATTTCAGTACCGAACTTTTTTATTCTACAATTTCAGTACTATACACTTAATAAAATGAAAAAATTTATATAAAAAAACATATGTTGGGTCCGATATGTTTATGCAAGTTTCAAAATTCTTGCTAAAGAATTAGACTTACAAACTAATTCTCATATTTCATGTTAATTTTTTCATTTTATTAAGTGTATAGTACTAAAATTGTAGAATAAAAAAGTTCGGCACTGAAATTGAAGAATTAAAACGTTCGGTACTTAATTTGAAAATGGACGGTAGTTCGGGGTATGTTTTTGTAGTTTACCCTAAAAAATATATTAAATATGCATATATTAAAATTTTTCAACTATTAAAATTATGTTTCTTTAATTCAGCTAATTTAATCTTAAATGATAAAGGAAGAGAGTATTTATGAAGGATATTTTTAAGTAAAAATAATTTTAATTTAATAACATATTTTAGAATTGAAAAGTCGCCATCGGTAAAATGTTAGTCAATTAATTGTCATCATTTTACAAGAATTCGATGGCAACTTGGTGTTGCCTCAACTAATGGCGCCAAAAAGCGAAAACGCGGCGGGGGAGAACTATTAAATAATAGATATGAGACAAAACGATATCGTTTTGTTTGGAACTGACGACCTCGTTTCAGTTACTATCAACGAGCTTTCTACAACCTTCCGGTTCAATCTGGATCTACTCGATGCTTCTCCAAACCACCAGACCGATGATTTTTTCTGGGTCTCTCTCAACACCTCTCCAGCCGACCTAAACTCCTCTGTTTCTCTCCATCGCACCACTATAAAAACCCACCTCAGTTCTCCTCCTTGGATCAGCATCGAAAACAGTAAAAGCAATCTAACACACATTATCACAAGCGTGTAAAGACAATCTAAAGCTTTCTTTCTTGTTTCTAATCATCGGCATCATCAATAAATCACAGAGATACAACAATGGTGGCGAGCACTGAGGGCAAGGCTATCGGCATCGACCTCGGCACGACCTACAGCTGCGTCGGGGTATGGCAGAACGACCGGGTCGAGATCATAGCGAACGACCAGGGCAACAGGACCACACCCTCCTACGTTGCCTTCACCGACACGGAGCGTCTCATTGGCGACGCGGCCAAGAACCAAGTCGCCATGAACCCCAACAACACCGTCTTCGACGCCAAGCGACTCATAGGCAGGCGCTTCTCCGACCCCTCCGTCCAGAGCGACATGAAGCACTGGCCCTTCAAGGTGGTGGCGGGTCCGGGCGACAAGCCCATGATTGTAGTGACGTACAAAGGGGAGGAGAAGATGTTTTCTGCGGAGGAGATTTCGTCAATGGTGCTGGTCAAGATGAGGGAGATCGCCGAGGCCTACTTGGGTCATTCTGTGAACAATGCTGTCGTCACCGTGCCTGCTTACTTCAATGACTCGCAGCGACAGGCCACCAAGGACGCCGGGGTGATCGCTGGGCTGAACGTGATGAGGATCATCAATGAGCCGACTGCCGCTGCCATAGCGTACGGCCTGGATAAGAAGGCGTCCAGGAAAGGCGAGCAGAACGTGCTGATCTTCGATCTCGGCGGCGGGACGTTTGATGTCTCTCTGCTGACTATTGAAGAAGGGATCTTTGAAGTGAAGGCGACGGCCGGAGACACCCATCTGGGCGGGGAGGATTTCGATAACAGAATGGTGAACCATTTCGCTGCGGAGTTCAAGAGGAAGCATAAGAAGGATATCAGTGGGAACGCCAGGGCGCTGAGGAGATTGAGGACGGCCTGCGAAAGGGCGAAGAGGACTCTGTCTTCCACTGCCCAGACGACTATTGAGATCGATTCTTTGTATGAGGGGATTGATTTCTATGCGACTATTACGAGGGCGAGGTTCGAGGAGATGAACATGGATCTGTTCAGGAGGTGCATGGAGCCCGTGGAGAAGTGTCTTCGGGATGCGAAGATTGATAAGAGCAAGGTGGATGAGATTGTTCTGGTTGGGGGCTCGACCAGGATTCCGAAAGTGCAGCAGCTTCTGCAAGAGTTCTTCAATGGGAAGGAGCTTTGCAAGAGCATCAACCCTGATGAGGCTGTAGCGTACGGAGCTGCTGTCCAGGCTGCAATTCTGAGTGGTGAAGGTAATGAGAAGGTGCAGGACCTGCTGCTTTTGGATGTCACTCCTCTGAGTCTTGGTCTGGAGACGGCCGGTGGAGTCATGACCGTGCTGATCCCGAGGAACACCACCATACCCACCAAGAAAGAGCAGGTGTTCTCGACCTACTCGGATAACCAGCCTGGAGTCCTGATCCAGGTGTATGAAGGGGAGAGGGCGAGGACCAAGGATAACAACCTGCTGGGTAAATTTGAGCTCACCGGGATCCCACCTGCGCCCAGAGGAGTGCCTCAGATTAATGTCTGCTTTGACATTGATGCAAACGGCATCCTAAATGTATCGGCCGAGGACAAAACTGCTGGAGTGAAGAACAAGATCACCATCACAAATGACAAGGGCAGGCTCAGCAAGGAAGAGATAGAGAAGATGGTGAAGGATGCAGAGAAGTATAAGGCGGAGGATGAGGATGTCAAGAAGAGAGTCGAGGCGAAGAATGCCCTGGAGAACTATGCATACAACATGCGTAACACGATCAAGGATGAGCAGATTGGCGGCAAGCTGGATGCCGGTGATAAGCAGAAGATAGAGAAGGCTGTGAATGAAGCGATTGAATGGCTGGACAGGAACCAATTGGCAGAGGTGGACGAGTTGGAAGACAAACTGAAGGAGCTTGAGGGCCTTTGCAACCCCATCATAGCTAAAATGTATCAGGGTGGCGCGGGTGCTGGAGAGGTTCCGATGGGTGGTGGAATGCCTGGTGGTGGCTATGGATATGGTGCCGGGGGTGCGTCCAATGGAGCAGCTGGGGCTGGACCAAAGATAGAAGAAGTAGATTAGAGGAGTTGACGGGTCAATCTGAAGGTTAGCTGAACAATGATATGAGTTTGTTAACTCCCAAACCAAGTTCCATGTTCTCAAAAATGTATCCACACTAGAATGTAATGTTCAAATCAAGCAATAAATAGTTCAAAAGTTTTTCTTATACCTGCATGAAAATGAATTTGAATTGTAGAGTTCTCAAATTGAAGCTTAAGAAATGAGCCAACTATCCCATTCTCATATCTTCCTTGACAAATTTCTGTAAGCAAAACACAAGTAATTAACTCGCCTAAGGCATGGCCATAAACTGTGAGCATAAATCTTACCATTTTTATGCACACCAGAAGCCAAATCCCTGCAGCCACAGCTCCAGATACTACCAGTTAAGAGTTGCACAGTGGTAAAAGTTAGTTGAAGACTAAAAGTCAGTAAACTCCTGATTTATGTCCCATGAGCTCTCTTTCATGACGCTACCATGTAATATTCAAGATAGTCAATAGAAAATTTGATGTTCTTTACAGCATCAAGATAATGAATTTAAACAGTGGAATCAAATTGGAGCTCAAACAAGTGTCCCAGCCATACTACCCAATTCTGAGATCATCCTGACTAGACAGAGTTAAGCAAAATCACAAGAAGCAATCTCTCTTAACAAACTGTGAGCAAATCTTAAATCCCTTACAAGAGATGGAAGTTGTGAACATCTGTGGGATACCTGATCTTTAATAAGGAGGAGATTACCCTATGCTTGGCATAACGGAAGAGCAGAGAAAAAAGCATCCTGTGGTGGATGTGCTGAAGAACTAATTCACACATTGCTACCAACTCCAGACACTTGGCGAGCAAATGCAAACCCAAATCTGACCAAGCCATGCTGTGCAATTCACCATAAAGTATAACACTTGATTACAATCTCACTGGTCGTTAGCGAATTCAACTATTTAAACTCTGGCAAACCCCTTAGGTCTTGATTCGGACAGTAGGAAACAAATACAACCTGTCAAACTCTAAATGGATGTGATCTATAAAATGCAAACTTAACCAAAATCGCTAAACAACAAGGCGGTAATATGATAATGCTGATGCTAGACACCGCAAGATCTATCCCAAAAAAAAAAAAAGCAAAGAGTACCATAAAGACCGTAGATTAGAGAAACGCCAAAACTCCCTAACTCGAATCATTACCCGCAAATCAGAAACCGGCCATAGCCTGAGCTGAATAAACCGTAAACCACATCAGAAATTTTGCATAAAACCCTTAATCAAAATCAATCCACAGAGACAAATTTAATCATCAAATCAAAATAATAATAATAATAAATCAAATATAAATGTGAATATTCCTTCCAAAGAGCACTACTGATTTTTTGAACAACAAGCCGTGATTCGAAACTGCAGAAACACAAAATCCAAACTTATTGAACTTAAGGCTGTGTTTGGTTTGAGGAAAATTTGGTGGAAAGGAAAATTTGAGGGAAAATGAATCCCTCATAAAATCCATGTTATTTTCTCCTTGTTTAGTTTGGAGTGGAAAATTTTGTGGAAAGTAGTGAAACATTTTTTAAATTAAACAAATTTTCCTTCAAACTTTCCACTTAGTTTTCCCATCCTAATTTTTCTTAAACCAAACAAAGGATTTTATCTTATTTTCCCTCAAATTTTCCATTCTCTCAAATTTTCCCTAAACCAAACACAGCCTAAGAAAACGCAGATGGCGAAATTTTACTCATCCGTAATAGAGCGGGCGGCGATACTCATCGAAGTAAGCATCCCGATCCACGAACACGATCGAGTACAGCGCGTAGATGATCCCAGGCACGTAGCCTAACAGCGTCAGCAGCAAGCAGATGCAGAACTCCACCTGCAAACACATATCGAGTACAGAAAGTTAGGGCTCGGAAGTAAAGAGACGGAGAAATCGAGTGAAATGTCGGGTAGGCACTGTGCAGCAGCCATGGCGGAGGCAGACGCCGAGCGGAGGGAGCAGGACGGCGATGAGGATCTCGCAGCAAATCTCACAGTTGTTCGGCATCTCAGAATCAGTGATATGACGAAGATGAGTGACAAGCGAGCGTGGCAGTTGCGGATATGGGATCTTCTAAAGATCCAATTATGTGATTTGATCCCAAATTAATTAATACTACCATGGTTATGTTAATGATAATTAGATACGCTAATTAATGTGGTAATATTGCCACGAAGGGTGTTAGTTTTTTATGGATTATCTCCTCTGTAAAGTTTTAGCAAAATTGTCAAAAGAGCAATGGCTCAACTAACTTCATTTGGTCGACCAGTGATTCCGACATCTTCTCCATCAAAACTTCAGTTGATCCCAACAACTTTGACCAGTTCCTCAAAAAAGCTCCAATTCGATAAAGTCACATATCGTCATCCATTACAACATCAGATTATGTCTAAATTGCAAAAAATCGATTTTTTTTCAAATTTGACTTTTTCGCTTCATTCTCTATCATTTTATGACTTTTCGCAGTTCCGAATTGCGAAAATCCCTATTATTTTCGCTGTTCGCAACTGCGAAAATTGAAACCCTAAGAATATTTCACGTGATTGTCCAATTAATTCTCGCGGACAAATGATTTTTCGCAGTTGTGACCTACGAAAATCTCTATGATTTTCACAGTTCGTAATTACGAAAAGGTCAGAATGAAAAACAAACCAAGTAGAGTTTCAAAAATAATAGAGAATGAAGCGAAAAAACCAAATTTGAAAAAAATTCAAAAAATCTCAGTGTGCTCTTTTTCATATTTTTTATTATGAATAAAAAATCATTATTTGTATTTAATTGTGATGTGAAATATCACTATCACTGTTAAATTTTAGATGGCTACCTTAAAAAGTCAGACCGGACATTTTAGTTCAATGAAAAAATATTTGTGACTGTACTGCGTTATCCTCAACCGTCCTTCGACAATCTCACGCTAACTCTCTGTAGCATCTATATTGGCACCGCCACCACTACTCGTCGATCCCTCCTACCCTCACTGTCGCCATCTCCATCCACACCTCAATGAGGATCATCGCGGCCCTTCTAGCATCTTTGGCGGCCTGGCCTTTTGTAGCTCGTGCGATACCGCTGGCTCTCTTCTCGCGACCCCGGAACAGTTCAATGAGTCTGATCCAGGAAGAGATGCTTCTAAATTGGCACTGCCTAACGAAATTTGTGTGGCGTTGAAGTCCTTGGGGTGGAAGAGGGACTCGCCGTCGTACTCCGCCATTAGCTCACCTGATGTTCGGAACCAGATTTATCTGTTTGAATTTTGAGAATGGGTAGCTTTTTTAGCAAGAAAGGTGACAATTCCACATTTTTGGCGACAACAGCGGTGGTGAAATCGGAGTTTAGATTGTGTGGCTGCAGCTCCGGCGCTGGAAAAGAATGTTGCGAAAAACGGAGCAGAGGAAAGTAAAAGATGATGAGGATGTTGTGAATTAAATTTTTATGTTTAAGCATCGAAAGAGTCACAGCCATGATAATTAAGCTGATGCAAGGCGGGGCTGAGGGTGATGTGAGGGGGCGATTCATGGGTGGATCGAAAGCATTCATTCAGATGAGTGATCTCGCTTGAAAATAACGTAATTTAACTTTATTTTCATTAAAACATTTTATTCTTTTTTAAATTTGATGAACATAGCTCATCATCTGATGAACACAATAGTTCATCTGAAGAACACAACAGCTCATTTGTTGAACTTAACAGCTCATCTGATGAACATATAATTTGATAAATATATTAATTCATATGATGAATATAACAGCTCATCCGATAAATATAGTAAATATGAATGAGTGTTTTAATGAAAACGATATGAAAAAAAATGACGTTTGGTATGACATACTCGCATGACCCATCACTCAAATTTTCAACGCTGAACCGAAATTCCTCAATCAACTCGGCACTGTCCGCTGCGGTCTGGTTCGATTCACTAGATAAAAGCATAATTACAAAACAGTACTCGTTTTGATAGACTTTTACTAAAATAGTCGACGCGTGGAAAGTATTTATCGGATGTTCGCTCGTAGGGGATTTGAGTCAACCAAACACGACTAAACGACCTCGTCGTCTATATAAGGCCAGCTATATTCTTTTACAATATCTAAATTTTTTTTTTCGATTTTTGCCCTTTTCTCTCCGGAAAACGCTTTTTTATTTGTCCGACAATTTTCTTTGTAATTTCTCAGGGGCGACGCATCGTGCGATTTTGAGAATCAGCAGGTATGAAAGTCGATCGATGATCACAATGGTGTCGGTGTAGATCTTGGTGACTAGGGTTTGGTTGGAGCTGAATTGTGGATTGGGATTGCCGGGATTTTAATTTCTTGAATTGAAATTCGATTATATCTGTGGAGCGGGATCTGGTTGGATAGGTTTCTTGTTGATCTTGGTTTCTTGCTGGTCTTGGTTTTGGATGATCCGCATCGGAATTGACGTCGGATTAGATTTATGTGGATTTTTGAAGAGCCTGTAAAATATCTGGATTGTTTATGCACGCTGTTTTTCGTAATTGTTAATTTTATCCAGTTTCACTTTGCATTTGTTAGATCAGATGAATATATGAGGGGTGGTTCTTGCTTTTGGCTGTTCGTAATTGTTATTCTAATTGTGTTTCATCTTGGATTTGTTAAATCGGGTGAATATATGAGGATCGCTTCTTCGTGTGGTTTCGTTCTTATTTTTTTTTCTTTTTTAATTTTGTTTCTTTGGAATTGGGTGCAGAGATTGAGAATGTTAGAGCAATTGCTGATCTTCACCAGGGGAGGGCTGATCCTCTGGACGTGCAAGGAGCTTGGGAATGCTCTAAAAGGGTCGCCCATTGACACCTTAATCCGGTCATGTCTTTTGGAGGAAAGGTCTGGCGCAGCTTCGTATAACTATGATGCGCCAGGTGCGGCTTACACACTGAAATGGACTTTCCACAATGAACTTGGGCTTGTATTTGTGGCTGTGTATCAGAAGATCTTGCATCTGCTTTATGTGGATGATCTGCTTGATATGGTGAAGCGTGAATTTTCTGAGATCTATGACCCAAAGAGGACGGTTTATAATGATTTTGATGAGACATTTCGGCAGTTGAGGAAGGAAGCGGAAGCTAGGGCTGAAGAAATGAAGAGAACAAAGCAGGTTGGGAAGCCGGTTAATAATATGTTAGGGAAGAAACAAGGACAACAGCAAAGGCTTGCACAGGATGTAGGGAATAAAAAAAAGAGTGATGGTTCTGAAGCTGATGGTGGTGATAGTATAAAAAATCATAAATTAGAAAATGGGCATTACAATGGCAATCGAACCGAGGAAAATGCTGTGGCTAATGGTAAAGAGAATGCTAGTTCCAACATTGGCGCTTTTGATGTTAACAAGCTTCAGAAGCTGAAATCAAAGGGTGGAAAGAAGGCTGATGTCGTTCCTGGAAAGGTTGGTAAGAAATCTGAGGCCTTAGCAAGCAACGGTTCGAAGCCAGAGCCTAAGAAAAAAATGACAAAGAAAAATAGAGTGTGGGATGATTCACCTCCACCTGCAAAATTGGATTTCACTGATCCTGCAAATGAAGGTGGGGATGAACATATAGAGCCTATAACCATAGACCAAGGTGAAAGCATGATGGACAAAGAAGAGGTTCTTAGCAGTGACAGCGAATCAGAAGTAGAGGAGGCAGAGGTGGATAACAAGGCTGCTACAAAGAAGAAAGGGTGGTTTTCATCAATGTTCCAAAGGTAATTCATGCACTGTACATACCTACTAGTGATCTCATTTTTTCATTGTCTATGCTATTTTTGAGACGCACAGTATGCTACAGAAGGAAAACTATTGTGTGTACCCCCTTAATGACTGCATATATTATGTTCCTATGTCCAAAAGCCTCATAATTTGCATATCCATTTCGCCTGCCAGTAAATGGTGCCTGCTAAATTGTCTGAGGTGATTAGGTAAGTATAACTACACATGTTCAGGATTGAAGGCTTTTGCTTCTTGTTCCTTCTCGCATTTAATTGCTTGATTAGATTTTCTGTATGTGCCTTGGTTCTGGGCCACTTCTGGAATTGGCTAATCGTCTGATTAATAGTTTGTTATCTTAATAGATTAAATATACATTTGACCTCTCATACAATATTTCATTTCTATGCTTTCAGTATTGCCGGTAAGGATAATTTAGAAAGGGGAGATCTAGAGCCAGCTTTAAAAGCTTTGAAAGATAGGCTAATGACCAAGAATGTGGTGGGTATCCCCTTTCATATATTTTCTTTGATTTGTGAGCGGTTTCTTTATAATATTACTATGTCATGCTTGCAAATAGTGAATGCACATATTTTCATGTGTAGGCTGAAGAGATTGCTGAGAAGCTTTGTGAATCAGTGGCCACAAGTCTTGTAGGCAAAAGACTAGCATCTTTTACTAGGATATCGTCCACTGTCCAAGTACATGACTTTTGTTGACCTAATTTCAGTTAAAAACCTTTTCTTTATTCAATATTGTCACAATATAAGAAACTACATTAATCTTATTGAATATATTTTCAGACTGCAATGGAAGAGGCTCTTGTCCGTATTTTAACACCCAGGCGTTCCATTGACATCTTAAGGGATGTTCATGCTTCAAAGGAGCAGAGAAAACCCTATGTCGTTGTGTTTGTTGGTGTTAACGGTGTCGGAAAATCTACGAATTTAGCAAAGGTATTTATCCTCCACTGTACATCTGATGGGGGTTGTCATTTAAATTAAGTATTTGATACATTTTGGTCTCATTTTGCAGGTTGCTTACTGGCTTCAGCAGCATAACATCAGTGTTATGATGGCTGCTTGTGATACATTTCGTTCTGGAGCAGTTGAGCAGCTACGTACTCATGCACGTAGACTACAGGTATTACGGAGTGGACTTTTTTACCAGTGCTTATTTACTGCATTTAGAAGTGTTCTTTTACTTCATTATTGTATGCTCTGTTTTACTAAGATTGAATATTTGTCGGCAGATCCCTATTTTCGAGAAAGGATATGAAAAAGATCCTGCAGTTGTTGCGAAGGAAGCTATACAGGAGGCTACCCGTATTGGCTCAGATGTTGTTCTTGTTGACACGGCTGGCAGAATGCAGGTAAACGAACTAACTAATTGTTTTTGGCTTTGACCACAACAAGCTAAATCAAATCATACTCCGGGATAATAATATGATTGGCTCGTTACATGATCCTTAAACAACGTGTTTGTTGAAATGCGGCCTGTTACATCTTGAGTGGGCTTCTTGCTAGTTAGTTGAGAATTTAGTTTTGCCAACAGCTTTCTTGTTCTAGTTGCATCTGATCTGACTACCTCTTATATTCTCAAAGTATTACTTCTTTTTTTTTTCAGGATAATGAGCCTCTAATGCGGGCACTGTCAAAGTTGATCAACTTAAACAATCCAGATTTGGTTCTGTTTGTTGGAGAAGCACTAGTCGGGAATGATGCTGTTGATCAGTTGTCCAAATTTAATCAGGTTTTGATCCATATTTTGTGCAGTGTTAGCTCTTTCCAGACTTGTAACCCATAATCAACACGCGCGCCATTTGTCTTGTCACAGAAACTAGCTGACCTTTCAAACTCACAAAATCCAAGATTGATTGATGGAATACTGCTGACCAAGTTTGACACCATTGATGATAAGGTAGGATATGCATCTAAATGGATACTCAAAAAAATTTGCATTTGGGCAGTGGGTGTGGGGGGGCTCCTCCAGGATGTCTAAATTCTCTGGCGTGTGTTGTTTCTAGGTTGGGGCTGCGCTGTCTATGGTCTATATATCTGGTGCGCCGGTCATGTTTGTGGGTTGCGGGCAGTCCTACACTGATCTGAAGAAACTCAATGGGAAATCCATAGTGAAGACACTCCTCAAGTGATGAAACTACATGCAAGAACTCTTGAAAAACAGACCTGTGTCCTTGGCATCCTGTTTGCTTTGTGCTATGTTATGCCCCACCGTCTTTGGTTTGTTCTGTAATGGGCTCCGCTTGCCCCGGTGATTTCATTCTGTGATGGTCTGCGAGTCTGAATCATTCCAAACTTTCTGTAACATTTTTATATCAATCATCATTCATGTCCTATCGGTATTTACGTGCCATTAGTAATTTGTTGTTCACTTGTTATTTAAATGGCTAGATACAGCATCCAACGCAATCAGTAAGACACAAAAGCAAGTAAAATTTTGTGGTAATTAGCAATGGACACTAATCAGTATGCTTGCTCTGAAGATGGTAAGCATCACACTGGGCAACTTATCCAGCACTCTTGAGTCAAAGGCAACAACAAGAGAAAGTCAAGCATTTGCAAGCTCAACGTGGCCACCACCTTAAGTTGCCCTAACAGAAAAAAACAAGTGGAAGAACTCTGGTTGAATTCAATTCTTCTTAATTTTTTTTACAAAAACCAGAATTATCTCATTTTTTATTAAATGAAGTAGTATAATTTACAATTATAAACAATTAGCTCAATTAGTAAAAATGATTCGAATAATTTACTTTTCAATTTTGTGTGGGAATAATTAACTCTAATTTGGATTGGAATTTGACTCTGATAACTGCACATTACACATTTTCTTATTCTTTCTCTCTCCTGGAAAGATTTTTGATTGTGCTGAAACAAAAGAAAGCTTTCCCAACCTCCTCCACCCTCGCCGATTTCCCGGCCACTACTCCCCAAGTCAATCACCAATCACTCGCCCGCCTAATTCAACTGTAAGTTCCCTCCTTCCGATCCCCCCAACTTCGTTCAATTTCACTATCGTTGCAATTTCTTACATTCTTCCCACTACGTTTTAGGTTTTTCCGAACTGAGAAAAAGTTCCATTTACAATCGGTACTGTGTGATCATGGTGATGCTTCTCCTGCATTTTGCATCGCGTTTTTTTTCTCTCTTTTTTTTTCCGCTTGGTGGTGGTCAAATAACCGTTGACTGTTTCTTGATTTTTGGCGTGTCATGGATTGCACTCCTGGTGTAGAATTAGAAAGAGAGTAATGTTGGATTGTGGTTTTTTAGTAAGTGGTGTGCGATTTGAACTTGGGTTAGTGGTGGATAGGGTTTCCATGCGGGTTGAGGCTTGAAAGGGTACTGGAATGGCTTACCTTGTTGACTTTTTTTTTGGTGGAAAAAAATGTGTTTCTTGGGTATTCTTGTTGTTTTTTGGTAGAGTGGAGTCATAGAGTGTAACAAAATCCGATCTGAGTTTAGGGGTCACACTGGTCTCTTGTGGTGGCCAGCGCAGGTTGTATATATGTGTTCAGTTGGTATAGTATGTTCGGTCCTGGTTACAAGTCACAGTATATGGGTGGCCAGTGAGAGAAGTTTGAGGTACTGGATTCACATTGCCATGTTTAGCCAATTGACTAGACAAGCTATGGGACGTTAGTTTTCTTTTTCATTTTTTGGTCATTTAAAGGAAAATCGCAAACCATGTGTCTAGTACAGTTTGCCTATTTAATGTTACAGTATGTTTAAATAAATTGCTTCAGATGAATGCCTGCATAGGCAGGCAGCGAGATATATTGGATTTAAAATTATAAAAAGTTCATGGTGTTTACCATTGCTGCATTATTACTTTTTCGTTTTCCAGGCTAGAAGACGCCGACTCAAGAACGTCAACTCCTGTTGCTGGAGTAAACAAATGTGGATTTAACCTTGAGCTATTAAACCGTGGCCGTGCTGACGATAAATCTAAATCGTTCAAGCAAGCGATGATGAGGGGTTCTGAGGGACTGAAGTCCATTGGCCGTTCGCTCAGATTTGGGGGTTCTCGGGCAGTGTTTCCTGAAGATCTGAAAGTATCAGGGAGAATGATATTTGACCCGCAAGATAAGTTCCTACAGTTATGGAACAGGCTTTTCATGATATCATGTATCTTGGGAATATCCATAGACCCTTTGTTCTTTTATCTTCCTGTTATTAGAAGTGGCACATCAGAGTGTGTTACTATAGACCGGAAGTTAGCGATCGCAGCAGTGACGATTCGTACAGTTAATGATGTGTTTTATGTGATACACATTATGCTTCAATGCCAAACTGCTTATATTGCCCCATCTTCTAGAGTTTTTGGACGAGGAGAACTTGTTATTGATCCTGCACAAATTGCAAGACGATATTTGCAACGATATTTTATCGTTGATTTTCTTGCCGTTCTACCCTTACCACAGGTTTGTAGCCCTTTTGAATTGATATTCTGTTGTACAACTGCATTTGTATTTATCGATGTCCTGGAAGATTTGTATTTCTTGCTGGATAGAGAACTAGTAATATGAGGTCCTTTACAATG
This sequence comes from Kalanchoe fedtschenkoi, assembly GCA_002312845.1. Taxonomy (NCBI): domain Eukaryota; kingdom Viridiplantae; phylum Streptophyta; class Magnoliopsida; order Saxifragales; family Crassulaceae; genus Kalanchoe; species Kalanchoe fedtschenkoi. The sequence continues at coordinate 1,736,355 of NQLW01000011.1, forward strand.
TTTTTGATGATGGGAAACCATAAATTTGAGAGAATGTTGAAAGAAAAATGGATGAATTCTAAGCTTCTCATATTTTATTAATTACGCAGTTAGTCAAACTGTATTTCTCATTCCAACATCTGCAGATTGTGGTTTGGAGATTTCTCAGTAGGTCAGGTGGATCAGATGTCTTAGCAACCAAGCGGGCCTTGCTTCTTGTTGTCCTGGCTCAATACATCCCTAGATTCCTCCGAATCATACCATTAACATCAGAGCTGAAGAGGACTGCCGGTGTCTTTGCGGAAACAGCTTGGGCGGGAGCTGCGTATTATTTGTTGTGGTACATGCTTGCCAGTCATGTAAGATGCACAATTATTTGACTCTCTTATTCTGTTGTTGGCTTGGTATTTTATTTCGCTTTACAATCTTTGATGTCGTTTTGTTTGTAGATGTGAATCTCATGATCGGATGATGAGCTGAGTTTAAATTGTGATTTTTTCTTTCTTTCTAAATCCTCAAACCTTTGTGGTGGCAGAAGAAAAAGAAGTTCTCTAAATTATATAGATAAATTTTACTGATTATATAACTGAGGTGTTACCTGTGATCTATATTTGCAGATTGTTGGGGCATTTTGGTATATGTTGGCTGTGGAGCGCAATGATACCTGCTGGCAGAAGGCTTGTGACCACACACTTCAGTGCAAGAAAGATTTCTTATATTGTGGAAACCAAAATCTCGGTGGTTATGAAACTTGGATGAACATGAGCAAGGATGTTTTAAATACGAGCTGCATACCAACCGATGAGAATCCTTTCTTTGATTTCGGTATATATTTGCAGGCTTTGCAATCTGGCATTGTTCTTTCGACAACAGACTTTGTGTCGAAATACTTTTACTGCTTGTGGTGGGGGTTGCAAAATTTAAGGTAATTGAGATTTCCCCCCTCTTTTTCTATTTTTCTTTCCACAATATTGAGACATGTTTGTAATCATGTCCATTTTATTCTCTTTAAGCTCTAGTTATCAGCACGTAAATGCTTTGTTCCTTTTTAACGGCATACCATCTGCTACCTGCTTCATGGATAATAGTTACATATTGGGTATTTAGGTGATTATCGTTTCTTGCAGCACGCTTGGACAAGGACTCGTGACTAGTACATTCCCCGGGGAGGTTATCTTTTCTATAGCGTTAGCTACACTTGGGCTCATATTATTTGCGCTATTGATTGGAAACATGCAGGTAATTGGTCAACGAAGTTTCTTCTTCTTTTATTTGTTATAGTAGGATGCTCTGACATTGATGCTAGCTTCAATAAGGTTTTTATGACTGGGATCTATAAGAGCCATGATATTTGATCACATGGGAATGGACCTCCGAAATGAATTCGAAAATTGTGGATTACTTCATTCCACAATGTATGAAATTTTGTATTGCATGGGTGGGAATGTTAGGATAGCTTTTCACAAGGTCGATTTGCAATTAATTAAGATGCCAGGATTTAGTACATGACTAATCTCATGAGCCGATAAGCACTTACCTTTGAATACAATTTAAGATCTGTGTGGAGTTGTCAAACAAACATTAAGTTCCCTTCAGTCAGTTTCTGTTGAATTGAACAAAGAAGATAGTAATTGTTGTAACTGTTTCTGGTTGTATTCTCCTGTAAGACAAATGCTCCGTTATTAAGTCTGGGTTATGTAGTTTCAAACTAGTTTTTGCGTTAGAGACCATTCTGGTTACTCTTACTGATTGCACCCTACTATACTGTACTTATGTCAGACATACCTTCAATCACTCACTATTCGACTGGAGGAGATGAGGGTAAAAAGGCGAGATTCAGAGCAATGGATGCATCATCGTTTACTCCCACAAGAGCTAAGAGAACGTGTCAGACGTTATGATCAGTACAAGTGGTTGGAAACACGTGGAGTGGATGAAGAAAGTTTGGTTCAGGGCCTACCTAAAGATCTAAGAAGAGATATCAAGAGGCATCTTTGTTTGGCCTTAGTGAGAAGGGTGAGTAATCAAATATTCGTTTCTTCAATCTGTGTTTACTACACTAATTTTGCTGCTCACGACATAAATATAGGGTAATAGACTTTTGCAGGCACAAAACACTAATGAATCACTAAATGAAAATTCCAGACTAATTTGCACATAATATTGAGTGCAGTTTGATTCTCTAAACTTCTTCCATGACTATACAACAGTATGTTTGTTCACACTTCGATTACTGTGCCTTTTATGAATTTGCTTGCTGATGTCTTATGTCCTGCAATTTGATGACTGTTTGTTCCTGTGCAGGTACCTTTGTTTGAAAACATGGATGAGAGATTGCTCGATGCTATATGTGAAAGACTAAAACCAAGTTTGTACACAGAAAACACCTACATTGTTAGGGAAGGAGACCCTGTGGACGAGATGCTTTTCATCATTCGTGGTCGCCTCGAGAGTGTAACAACGGATGGTGGAAGGAGTGGGTTTTACAATCGAAGTTTGCTCAGGGAAGGAGATTTCTGTGGTGAAGAGCTCTTAACATGGGCCCTGGACCCTAAATCTGGAGCTAATCTCCCATCCTCAACTCGCACAGTGAAGGCCTTAATGGAAGTAGAAGCTTTTGCCCTCGTTGCTGAAGAGTTGAAGTTCGTGGCCAGCCAGTTCAGGAGGCTTCACAGTAGACAATTACAGCACACCTTCCGTTTCTACTCACAGCAGTGGAGAACCTGGGCTGCCATTTTTATCCAGGCAGCATGGCGGCGATACTCCAAACGTAAACTGATGGTGGAGCTGCAGCGCAAAGAAGAGAAGGAGGAAGCTGCTGCGCAAAGCAGTGCCAGCGGAAGCTCCTGTAGCATTGGTGCCACTTTCTTAGCCACAAAATTTGCAGCCAATGCTATGCGTGGTGTTCACCGCAGCAGACAAACAGCTAGGGAGCAGCTGAAATTTCAGAAGCCTCCGGAGCCAGATTTCAGCCTTGTGTGATGATCATTTTTACATTCTCACATGCCCATTGATCACTTGTAATAGCTTTTCGTTCTCATTTACGGTCGATCGAGTAGAGTATGTACAAAATGGCAGGCAATCTTAATCCCATGTCGGAATCGCAGCTACTGTGAAACTAGATATACTAGGCTGCTCTTTAATTGCTGACTCTTTCTGAGCTTCTACTTAAAGAATCAAATCTATACATAAGTTCGATGATAGTGTATTTTTTTGGGCTTGAATTGGACCGTGCTATTATCAAACCGGTGAAGTAACCGGATCGATCAGTTCAAATTTGGTTCGATTTCACGATTAACTCGAATCATTCTTCACGGCGCCGCTCAGACCTGGGGCAGGTTGATTTGTCTTCTGGCAGAAGCTGCTCGTGTGAACCCCAGAAACCGGAAAAAATGGTGGCGACTAATCTGGAGGGGTGCGATTGAAACTGAGATATTAAAGTGCCTAAGATTTGGGGTCCCGCTTTCTGCTACACCGGTCTTTTGGTTCTGAACTTCTCTGAATTGATGAGTTGGAAGTGCTCTCTGAGATTGTTTAGGTATTTTGTTGACTAGTGAAGTGATTTCTACAGGTTTTCCTAGGTCGGATATTAACATTCCGGTGGTCCTTGCCATAATTAGCGCCGGAAGAAGATCAATCAAAACATTGAAATATTGCATTCAGCCGACTTTCTCCATCGCCATCCTCTGAGAAGGATCCCGGTAGGAGAGATTTATTTATTAGGAACTAAGCTAATGGTTGGAACTAGCCCACATCATTAGTTGATGCACACCCATACCAGTTTATGCATAGTCTAGCATGATTGGATGCATGTTTCTTGGAGATTTTTTCATTCCGCTCTTCATGATGATAACATGTATGCCAAAAGATGGATCTGTTATGTACCACATGACTTCCTTGTGCAGTAAAATTCTGATAGATATCTATGCCCTTAGGACGCTCACCTATTTCAATAATCCATGTTAAACAGATTCTAAGGTTAGTTGCCAGATATGATACTGACATAGTGTTAGAATTGTTCCTAAAGGCTGTAGTGAGGGCCCAGTCAGTCATCATGCATAAATAGTCAGTCCTCCGCACACTATAACCTTCAAACAAATACCTCAACCACAATGGGTGTAGATGTGTTTGCAAAAGTACTTGCTGCAATGGTGGATGAAATAACTGAAGGCTCTGCATAGGCTGAGGATGGGCTACAGCATGGAGTTCTGATAAAAAATTGGGAATTTGGAATCTGGCACTTACTTGCTTCCAAGGCTATCGTCCGAAGCGCAGATAAATCAAGGTCATGAAATATCTATTGTGCTTCTTAGGCAAGGTGCGGCGCTCACTCCTGCAGGTACTCCCAGAACATGGCAAGGCAGGGGTCTACTTGGGTGAGTATATTGTATTTGTATCTTGTTTATTTTCCATTATATTGCATTTACTGGTATTCGTCTTTTTTGTGTACATGCCACATTTATCTAACCTTTGTACACGTTCTTTAGTGTCGTAAATTTCAGTGCATGTTTTCCCTATAATAAGTACTTTGTGGTTTGAT
>NQLW01000011.1:1744365-1758513 GCA_002312845.1 Kalanchoe fedtschenkoi
CCGACTATCATCTACTCCTTCATGCAAGTTGCAGGCATCACAAATGACCATCTAGTAAGTTGCTACCGTTTCCACATCTGCCTAGCTGCTGCAGAATCCAAAGAAGAAAAGATCAGAACAAATAACGGGGAGTTGGAGCCTGAACCTGATATCTCAAAAGCCATCGACGAGTTGAGTCTGTCCTTGGAATAACATATCAACCCATCCGTACATCTATTGACATCCTTTGGTGCCGAACTCCTTAAGTGACAAAAGACCGTGAAGGTGATTTTGTGTATAAAAACTCTTCATGAATCCAAGTCAGTAGCAAAACTCAGAAGTTTCTCATTGAAGCAGCTCATATCAGAATTGGTTAGGCGAGCTTGCAGTTTGGGCTTTGTAATCTAATTGTGTTTTAGTATTTACCATAAATGTTTTCATTTCTAACAAAACAATTCCATATCTCAAATTTTACCGTCTCCCAAACCAACCACAACATGATAGAGGGTGGTGTGAATCGGCTTCAGCTCCAGACGCGCTAGAAATTACAGACGAGGTCGATCAGCAGCAGCACGAAATCCCAACAGAAGGTGTAGAGAAGAACAAGGAAGAAGAAGGCCAAAGCGATTCGAAACGAGAGGATCAGCAGGACGAGGAAGACGATGGCTTCAAAGAAGACCACGACCATTTCGCCCAGAGACATGGCCGCGAAAGTCGGAAACAGGCCATAGGATACGACTGATCCGAAGCGTTACGAATTTAAACCTAGCTGATGCAATTGAGTCGGATGAGTGTAGATGGTGCTGATACTGTGGCTGCCGCCATTGTCAGCATCTGAAGCTCAGTCGAGAAGCTACTGGGTGACGTTGAGTTTTGGGCCGAGGCATGAGGCCCATTGGGCCCATAAATCGATAACTGATTCTTTTTTTTTTTTTTTTTGCGGAGATGGGGCTGGTCGGGGTTTGTTTGTAATTAATCTATTTTCAATTTCCCTCGGTTCTTTGCGAAGCGAACACACAGCACGTGGACTAGGTGATGAACGGATAAGGTGGTCGGGGAGGGGAAGCGGCGGCGGAGATGGAGAGGTACTTCGGAAACGCATACAGGGGCGATCCGGGAGTGCCGCACGCCGATTCGGAGCGGTTCGGGAACATATGGATCGGCTCGACGGCTTTCTCTGTCATAACGTTCTTCAAGCCCTACATCTGGCATATTAACAGCCAGTTCAAGTAGCCTCCTTATGCCTCACCGGGTTCATTATGCAATTTGTGAAATTTGTTGATTGCAATGATTTTTGGCACTAGGGTTTTTGTCAATTTGGTGGTTTGAATAGGTGGCGGTAGTTTTATATATATGCGAGGCTTGGGGATTTGTTGAAGGATGTATTGTGCGTGAAACTGCTGTGTTGGGATGATTTGATTTTGTGTTTAGGGAAGGTGAAAGCTGGATATGTTTTTGAAGTGGGTTGAGGTTGGGAAGAGAAATAGACTTGTGTAAATGGAGTTCTGAGTGTGACTTGAGTTAGGTTTCAACCCAACAAGCATTGTGTTGCTGTTGTGGTGCTAGGAGGTCGAATGATGCTACTTTATTTGATTCAGATTGTCATCTGTGGAAAGCATACTATGATTGTTTGAGGTTGATCAAGTGAGGCCATAACCAGGAGAAGTATTTTTAGTGCATCGCAAATATGTCATCGGTTAGGTTTGTGTTTGGATTGAGGAAACCGGTATCAAAATGCATATGCTAAGGAGAGTGAGAGGGACAATCCTTCATGCAACCCACAGCCTAGCAGATACCAAATGGAAAGTCAGTGTTTTTATGATGTTGGAGACTCTTGGCACTTGTCTTGGGGAAACTTTAGTTGCAGCTTTTTCGTGTCTGTTGTGTAGCTTATTTTTGATTCACTGGGAATATAAGAATGGCGGATCACTCATCCTATGCCGCTATTTTGTGTGTGTAAATATCATTTGAGATAAATAATGGTGTTTTGTCTTTCAAAGCCAGAAACAATTTAGGAAAATTGAGTTTTCTTTCCCTTGCGAAACAGTTATGACCTTGGATAAGGAACTAAAATCCCGGACTATATTGCTGGTTTATCTTTTGGTTGAGGCATTTATGCATCGAGTTTCAGGATTTTCAGTAGATGAATAAGTGTGTGCACTCTTCAGTTTCTGAGACTGCTTCCTTCAATATGCAGCTGGCATGATAGGGCCTTCCTACATGAGCAATACCACTGGAAGAAAGCAATGGAGAAGAATCAGCCTTACGAATTCAAGGTACAATTTTTCTAGCAACAGCCAAGCCTGCAGTTGTTCACACACATCATAGTCATGCATACTAGCTTTAGACCAAAGTGCATCTTGCTTAACTTGTTCTTTCTGCTGCAGTGGAATCAACAACCCAGGGAGATCCGCGACTCCTACTACCACAACTGGCCATTCTACTGGCCTTGAATCCTACCCTCTGATGGGCCTGTTCGTAGCAGTTGCGAATTTCAAGTCGAATCACTTGTGGCTTTATTTTTATGATGTTGCTTATTGAAATTACATCAAGAATTTGTTTTTTTTGAAATGTGGAATTACATATGTCAGGGTTCAAGCAGGCATTTGAATTTTATTTTATGAAATTCAGAAACCTCGATGAATCAACTTTGAAGAGTAATCTTATGCTGATCAACCGACTTTTTTTTGATGGAATTTTCGAACTCGTCTGGCTAACAAGGAATAACTTGGCCCACCCTTTTGCTGAACCCATATTCTTCCCTCACCTGCTCCTGCAGCTCCAAGAACAATGGATCCGTCAAACAATGCCCGACCGTGGTACTGCATAGTTACACATTGGGTACTGATTCTTCTTCATAGTTATGATGAGGTCTCCCCCTGCCCTGAAAGCATACTGGAAATCCAACCCTCTGGAGTACATCATACTTACACACACACTAAACTACCTGAACATTATTTTTCCAACTTTGGAAGGATTCTTTTTTTAAAAAAAATGCCATTTATAAAAGAATATTTACCGATTGGTCTAGGTTTCACAAAAAATTTTCAAAATAGACTATTTTTGGCCAACCGCAATCTGAAACTAGCGTTGTATTTAGTCCAGTCCGTTTGAAACTGGTACTGGAGGGTAAGTTGTATTAAGTCTAGTCCGTTTAAAACTGGTATTGGAAGGTGAGTAGTTAGGCTGCTGAATGAACAGCTCAATCAACACAAAGTTGATGAACCGTGGTTGGACTTAAGTCAAGGTCAATTTCAATTTATGGTTCGATCAGTAAGAAAAAAACGTGTAAGTAGTCACTTACTTGCTGGAGAAGATGCACCTAAAGGGATTTCCGACAAACTCAACGGACTGCGCAAAGCTTATAAAAACATCTATGTCTCCACCGCTACGGTTAAGAGCCTAAGGGTGTGTTTGGTTTAGGGAAAGTTTGAGAGAAAGTAAAATTTAGTGAAAAATTAATTTTTCATGAAATCCATCATATTTTCTTTTGTTTGGGTTAGAGGTGAAAAATTTATAGGAAAGTAGTAAAACATTCTTTGTTTTGTTAAAGTTTTCCATATAATTTTCTATCTAAATTTCCTTTCCTTACTTTCTCTAACCAAATAATGAATTTCTTCCCATTTTCCTTCAAAATTTCTTTTCCATCAATTTTTCCCTAAATCAAACACACCCTAAAGGATTTGTCTTGCGTCTAAGTGAGTTTTCTTCTTTGCCGTTGTGAGGCATGTCAGTATCACTTTTTTCTTGAAATTTTATGAGGCTATACTGGTATGCCTAGTTAAGAAAATAAAATTCTTGTTCATGTACTAATTATATCAAATCTGAGAGCATATAATTTAAATTTTGAGTAAGAAGTATGTCATGCAAATAATGAAGGATATTTCATAGCAAGTCTGGATGATTGTAAGCTGAATGAAGACTGCAACAATGGCTATAAGATACTTGAAGATAATAGTCAAGAAAATGATATTTGCGGAAAAATATATCAGGTTATTAAATAGTGTCATGACGAGAATATAGTGGCAGATAATCACAAAGAAAGTTATTACTGAGCAAAAATACTAACCGAAAAACCTACTATGAGGAGATTGAAGACTGTCACAATGATGACAAGGCACTTGAAGATGATGGTCACAAAGATATAAACAAAAAGAGATCTCACAAATCACTGAGGAGTGTCATGTTAATAATTAAGTGACAGATAATACAAAGAAATTTATTGCTGGGCAAAAGAGCTAATTTAAATAATAACAATGCATCTGATAGCAATACAATTTTTTAAAATCACTTGGACTTAGTTTCTACTCCATTAGCACAACTGCGTATGTGTTTCATCTAGGCTGATAAGCTAATATGCACCATGACATGTAGAATTCATATCAATGGTTAAAAGGTTTGATGGTTGTAGAGTAGGACCGATTTTAATCAACTAGTCACAATGCCATGGTTGATAAGTGTGTATACGTTTGCTGAACTCAATTCATTACAGGAATTTCATTAATAGCATCAATGATAAACATATATTCACAAATCAAGTCACCATAGCTATAATTTTTATTTACTAATCTTTTCACTTGGTGTACAGGTTGACTGATTGAGATCACTATCAAATATGAAACCCCCAAAGTTGTGTCCTTTTATTCTCTTTGAGTCGGTTACTAACGTTTCAGGTACTTAGTAGAGGTGTACATAATCCGGTCTGGACCAGAAAATGACCCAGAACTGAACCGGAATGGACCGGACTGAACCGATTGATTCTAGTCCGGTCTTTGGTCCACTGATTTTGTGGATTCCAGTTTCCGGTTCCGGTCCTGTCCAAATTCAGAAAATTTTGATCCGGACTAGAATGGACCGAAATAAACCAGTTTTAATATTTTTTAATGAAATATAATACTTTTAGTATAATAATTAAATATATTTTATTTAATATATAAATGGAAACATATTTTTATTAATATTCGAATAAAAATTAATCATTTTTATGAATCCGGTCCAAACCGGTCTGGTCCTATCCAAACTCAAAATTTTTAGGTCCGGTCCAGACCAACTTGGAACCGATCCGGTCTTCGGTCCTTAACATTTGTTGATTCTGATCCCTGTCCGGTTCTAGACCAGTGTACCCCTAGTACTTAATAGGCCCGATCAAATCACAGGTGGATCAACTGCACAGGGCCCATCTTACAAAGGCCCCCAAATTTTACTGCCGAAGCTCCGTAGTTGCGCTGCATCTTCTACCTTGAGGCTGAGAGGATACGATTCTTCCTCGGAAGTTGATTATACTTGGAACCAGGAGTCTGCATATCATGGTATCAAACGTGGCGATAATCATATCGTAGTTGATTATCCTCGGAACTAGCACGCTCTATATCCAAACATTTGGAAGCCCTCACAACTCACAAGTTCATTGCCATGCCTCACCCCCAGAACTCCCAACCATCACCACTGAATTTTATGTTCTCTGACTTCCGCAACAAACCTTCACATGCACTCCCTAGTTGCCCACTCTGGCGCCGTCCTCTGTGCACGAATGTGAAACTACTCTACAGGATAACAAAGAAAAAGATCGAGGACAAAATCAACGTAAGGCTCTGTTTCTGAGTTTGGATGGAAGGGAAAGGGAAGGAGAGGAGAGGGAAGGGAAGAGAAGGAAAGGAGAGGAAAGGAAAGGGAAGGAAATGAGAGGAGAGGAAATGGAAGGAGAGGAATGAGTGGTTCCGAGTTTATGAAGGATTTGGAGGGATAAGAAAATAAAATAAAAATATTGACTAAAATACCCTCACATAAATTTTTTTTATTAACAAAACATTCTTTTAATGAAGGGTAACATTGTAATTGTACCTCTTCACCTCCCTCTCCCTCCCTCCCCCTCCAATTCGGATGGATTGAAAATAGGGGGTTTTAAACCCCCAAGCCCCCCCTTCCCCTTCCCTTCCCCTCCTACTAAAATTTAGAAACAGCCTCTTTTTTAATTTTCCCTTCCCTTCCCTTTCCCTCCTAAAACCAACTCAGGAACATAGCCTAAAGCTTTCCAAGTAAGAGTGAAACAGCCGTGTCAACGCTCTGAAAATTGAAGCAATGTACAAGCTATTTCAAATCCCCTCATCAAATTAGATAAGGTACCTTTAGCTGATTATCAGAGTGGGATATTGTGAATGAAATGTTTGTCCAATTTTTCTTATTTGTCTTGAAGGTGTTTGATGAAATTTCTCAGTGAAACTTTTTTGGTCTAATCAGATTTATACATTCAATTTTTAATGAAAGCATTGCCTGCAATTTTGTTGATAAATTGTAAGCTTCACTATATGCGTTTGGTTATAAAGGTCATGAGCAGCGTAGCTTCTGTTTTCTGTCTCACCAAATCAGAGGGCTTTATTGGCATATGGATTGTATTAGCCATCTACATGGCCTTACACACTCTTACTGGTGTTTGGAGGTATCTTTTTAGTTACATCAGTCGGAAATTTTTTTTTCTCAAAATTCTTAAAGCTTTGATTATCTCCACAATGCGACCCGCTTGTTTGGTCAGCAGATAAACTTGGTTTTCAGATTTGCTGACATTACAGGACGGATACAGGAACTGGACCATGGTGCTTCCTCAGCCCGTAAATAGCTTGTTTGGTTATCACATAAATAGTTTGTTCTGCTTACTGTAAAAATTCTAGAACTTGTTTTGAAGTGTTTGTATGGTTTAGCATTACCAATGGAATGGATTTGGGACTTTTCCTTACTGGTTTACGTCTTTTTCAAGTTTTATGTTTAACCAACTAAGCTGTGAAAGTTGCAGCTGCTAATATTCTTTTCTCGTCCATTTTCTGTGCATTTCTTGTTATTTCATCCTTAACAGCTTCACTTAGATTTGATGGTACGCCATGTGGATGACACTGAATTACAAACCAACTTGGTCCTCTACCCCAAGATCTTTTTCCCGCTTTCCTCATATGCCCCAGGCATATCGGCGGAGAAAGCCAACCTCGCAGAGATCACCAGTAGTGTCTTTGAGCCATCCTCCATGATGGGCAAGTGTGATCCTCATCACAGTAAGTACATGACTTGCTGCTTGATGTACTGTAAAGATGTTGTGCACAATGACTTAAATAAAAAATAAGTTTTGATTGATTTTTAGATTGGTTATTATTGAGTTTTAACCTCTTAAAACACATTCAGAATATTTTAATCTATTTAATTATAAAAATATTTAGGCCCCCATTTTAATGTTCGCACAGGGCTTCTATTAAAGTTGAGCCGGCCCTGGTACTTAGTCTCTAATGATCGACCATATACTTGCTCTAAGTAGTGAACCACATTTTATAAATTTTATTTGCATAATATATATTGAGATCAAATATTACCTATACGTGTATATACAAGTCGAATTTGTATAAATGGTTTGAGATTAAATTGACTAGTGGCTTCAATGGAGTGCTACACGTGGAGCTATAGATCCTCTCAATGGGTGGATTCAACATTGGAATGAGACCGCATTTAGATTTTATTAGTTCGATTGGCGACGAAGATTTTGTCGTTCTCAAAAGTTGTCAAAAATCTGAATTGAAAATATAATTTTTAAAAATGTTGTCCTCAGACGGCAGAGTGATCGAAAAATAGCCGTCAAAATTTATAACACGGTGGTCGGAAATATCCCGTAAAATGACCGCAAACTAAACATAAATACGTCGCATTCTGGATACATTGGTGGGAGTAAAATTATGAGAAGTGGCTGAACGTTGTTTCGGCAGAAAATATCCGCAAATCGACCTAAAATTCTTCTTTAGATCAACATTACCGGAAATGGCTGGAAAATAGTAGAAATATGAGTCGAATCCGGAAATTTTGACCGTAAACTTGCTGGAAGAGCACCATAGTATATCAGCGACGACATCATTTTGATCATCTCACACTGACCGGAAATGCATTAGAAACATGCTTTTTGGTGACTTTCTGTTATGGTGGAGAGGCCTCTCCTCTCTCTCGGCACTTGCAACGAAACATAAACACGACACACACATGAATAACAGGCACCAATACACAATAATGAATAGAGAATGAAAGAAACACACAATATTTTAACGTGATCCAGCTCTCCAACAGAGTCTGCGTCAATGATCTCCACTATTGATAGATATGTACTACAAGAATAGACTCACATCTCGACACTTTTGAATAAGTTTTCACTAACTAAAAACCTACAAAAACCTTACATCAGTCAAAAAAAAATTCTCATAAATTCTCCTGGAGGACTCCCACTGAGTCTCTCAATTTGTTCCTACCACTAGGACATCCTATTTATAGGGTACTAATACTAAATCAAATAGGATTATTAATCCTACCAAAACATCTACCAAAAATATGATTCCTAATATTAATCAATTTCCAAATAAGTTGATTATCTCTTTCATCTTCATATTTAAAAATTTAGTCAATTTCTAACAAATCCTCACTTGACTAGAATTTCTAAATATCTTCACCTTCATGGCATCTTCTGATACAGCTTCCAAATACGAGGAGTATCATCATCTTCAATGTCTCCTCCCTCAACAGGAATATTCAGCATCCTCCTCTCTTGAAGATAATCTTCACAACATCCTCTTTGGCATATTTTTGCGAACACGACATATTCAACTTTCTTCTGAACTCTTCATTTGTCTCCCAACTTTTTGTGCAATGGTGATTATTCCCAGTCGTAGTGGTGCTCTTCAAACTATCAGCTCTGATACCAGTTATTTAGAGTATGACAACGAAATATTGACTAGAACAACGAGTGAAAATAAATGAAGACACAAGAAATACGTTGTTCAGTCGTAGTGACCTACGTCCACGGGCAAATGCAGAAATTTTATTACTTCAAGGAAGAGAATACACAAGAGAGAGCTTATGACTTTTTAATCTACCTTTCAAATAAACTCTAATTACATTTAGGGTAAAGGGATTCTCCTTGTCACAGGAGAAAACTTTTCAACATTAGCGGGTGAAAGGTCTAAAATGCTCTTATTTTTATTCTGTACAAATTATTAAAGCAGGGGGATATATTAATCATTATAAATAAAATAATAAATGACAGGGGTAGCTTAGTCTTTTTGTAATTATTCATTTACTTTTTTATTTATTTAATATATGGATAATGACCAATGTACCCCTGTTTTAATAATTTGCACAGAATAAAAATAAGGACATTTTAGACCTTTCACCAATTAAAATAGAAAAGTTTTCTCCAGTGACAAGGAGAATCCCTTTCCCTTTACATTTGTATAGGCTAAAACAATATCCTTAAATAAATAGGATTTCAAATTCTAACAAGATTTCACTCGAGAGCCTGTGGTGTGGGATGATGAAGCTAGTGATTAAGATTCAGCAGAGGATGGATAACTGTTTTTGAAGGATAATGAGGTGGGGTACGTTTACAAATGTTATTTTTTATTTTGTTAATCGAAGGTTTGGATTTTGTTTACATTGTTTATTGTGATTAATAAAGTTCAGAATTTGTCCAAAACATGATGTTGCATCTGATTTGGAGATTGTGATTGAAACAGTAAAATGATAATTCAGAGCTAGCTCATTTAAGATTTATTTTTTATTTTTTAAAAAATCATAACAAAAATCAAATCAAATAATGTAAACCTATATAAATCAGCATGAAAATAATGTAGCACAGTTGGGCACTGGCACCTCATGTGCACCACAATTATATGCACCATCCCCACCACAGGCATATATATATTTTGAAAAAATCTGCAAGTCATTATTGTTGCATATGCCCCTACAAGATTTTCATTATTGATATGATCTCCCCCATAATGAATTTCATCCACTCATATCTCGTATCCCAATATCCTCAACCCCATCTCCAAAAATCGACAGTCTCAAACTCCAATCGACTCTTCTAGAGTCGTACACTTTCAGATCATGGCCATCAACATTATTATTTAATATCTCATCTAAAAAGCGTTTTTTTATGGGCAATAATATGCGTAGCAAGATGCCCATTAATTTGTACATGTACGTAGCAGTTAGACGTGACGCAACCACCAATTTCAATTTCCAATCGATCGATTTCATTGTCCTCATGCACTACGACACAGCTAACCCAACACCCATGTTTGTATGTGACTGACAGAGTCGTGTGGTTAAAGTTGCTTTTCATCATCTAATAATTCTATATCAAATACGTAGGTATCTTCTATTTGCATGTCATGTCATAGGTGTGCTATTATATGGAAACCAGATCGACGTGGTAATAAACTATACTTATTGGAATTCTGTGTGTCCAAAATAGCACTAAGTTTAGATCGTTTTAGGCGCCTGACAACGTAGCCTGCATGGTCATGCAATTAGGTCAACATAGGATAAGTACGAGGGTTAGCTTACCGTCCATCTTCTTACTATTTTATCTTTGTTGGAAAAAAAGACAACCCGATTTGCACATGAAAGCCTCCATTAAACCTACTTTGGTTTTGGAAAATGCGTCATGAATAGTGATTTGGGTATGAAAATTCAAGGTAGCATGCAATAGATAATCTTATTTATGATGAATTTTACTACATTTTATTTAATACACCATTATAAAATATTATTAATAAGTATTTGTCATATCATACATTACAAAAATGAAATTTTATCTCAAACAGCTAAATAATTGGGTGCAAATGTAAAACAATTCAGTCTGATCAATTATGAATAATCAGCATGTGTAGAGTCAGTGAGTTTCTTATTTAATTTGTATTTCTTTATACATATAAATGAATGATTAAAAATCAGAATGAAAATTGATTTGGCTGTATTACTCCTTTGTATTTTTATATTTGTTTAATTGAGAATTATTTATGTACAAGATGCATCATCATCGGGCATTATGTGACACAAGTCGATCCAACTTTGGAGGCACTCAATTACTATATATATAGTTTATATAGTAGTCATCACTTGAAAGCTAGGGTTTCGTAGTGCCGCTATTATGCGACGACACGATGACGATGAATCGACGAGGACAGCTAGCGTTGTTGATATATAGTATCTAATGGAGATATTTGACAAAAATTAAATAGACAAAAATTTTTCGTCCCATCAAAATAATGGAATTCTAATAGAGAAGCAGCCATTTGGGAGCATAATATATTTAACCCTTACAATCAAATCATGCCAGTATTATGGAATATTCTACACCATTCATTAATTAGTAGGAATTAAGGCATACTCCCTCCGTCCTCTATTATACTCCCTCCGTCCTCTATTACATGTCGTTTAACATTAATTTGAGTAGATTAATGTGAAGTTAATGCTAGCGGTTAAACAAATTTAATGAATGGGTGGTTGATGCTTTTATAAAAAAATTCGTGCAAAAAGTAAAATTGGTAGATGATTACTGGTGGAGAATGTATTTTGTATTGAATATGATAATGAATTGATTAATGTTTGACATTTTAAGGTAGTTGTTGACATTAAATACGCATTGAAAATTGTTAAACGACAAGTAAAAGTGGACAAAAAAATTCGGTTAAGTGACATGTAAAAGAGGACATAGGGAGTATGTCGTTTAAGGTTAATTTGAGTAGATTAAGATGAAGTTAATACTAGCGGTTGAACAAATTTAATGAACATGTGGCTGATGTTTTTTTGAAAAAGTCTGTGCAAAAAGTAAAATTGATAGATGATTACTGGTGAGGAATGCACTTTTATTGATTATGATAATAAAGTGATTAATGTTTGACATTTTAAGGTAGTTGTTGATATTAAATACACATTGAAAATTGTTAAGTGACAAGTAAAAGTGGATAAAAAAATTCGGTTAAGTGGCATGTAAAAGAGAAAAGAAGAAATAGTTCACAGGAGTGCCTAGCTATCAGATAGTTCATGCTCTAGAAACTGAACAAAAAACCAAACATCTAAAGAAGCCATGTCTCCTCAACTCCTACTGTTTTTCACATCTGAAACACGGCTTGAGATCACACAACCAACAAGAACAACAGTGGAAGAAATGGGTCTGTCTGCCATGGAAAGATGATGAAGTAGCAATGAGAGGAGATAGATCAGGTGAAACATCGATCACTAAGACGACAGATGATGGCTCGTTCGTACCAAATTGTCTCCTTGAAAGAAGACAAAGGAGTGACCGATCATTCCGGATAGGATAAGAAAAGGATGCCCACTTTGCTTTCATCATCATCATCTTCACGCAAATTAAAACTAGACTAGCAGCAGCCAGATATCCATCCACTCCTCTCTCAAGCCCTCTCCATATCGTCCTTTTAATAATTGTGACTACTGGATGGATGTATACGTATCAGCTTCATGGACTATGATCTTCGCTAAAGTATTAATTTGATACTTACAATAATGATAATGATCTTTGTATTAAGAATGCCATGGAGGAGATCGTTAGTTTGATTTGAATCAAAAAATCAATCTTAAGAAAGCTGTAGATACTCATTGATAATCACATTATAGGGTGACTTTCAATTTGATATTTTTTTTTCAGTAATTAAAGTTTTGGACGCAAGTATGTGAAAACGGAGTCAACTCTGAACATCGAGTTCAATCCGAAAGATATGTTGAAAAATTTTCAAAATTTTTATTTTCTATTTGGAGTGATTTTGATGAGAATGTGTTTGGTGTGATAAATAAATTGTCACAAGGGTTGCAAAAGAAAGATCAAGATATTATTAATGCAAAAGAAGTATATCAAAACAGAAATTACAGATCACGTGGAATAATGAGTGAGACTCATAAATATAAGAAGTATTCTCTTTTTACAAACAACATGACATCATAGCACAGCGGTAACTATATAAGGGAAGCTCATCATAGCACGAACTGACATTATTATCGTGTTGAATGACTAATATGCAAATATTAGATCTTAACAACCCTTTTGACGAGACAAACATAGAGCTACTCAGATGTATGAGCTATTTGAACCCAAGAGATGAGAATAACACATAAACGCTAAGATGTTGAAGGATATTCTCTGCGATTGAAAGTTATAAAAAATTGATGAAGATTTGTAAATGAATGATTGTTTACTTACTACATTCAAAAAAAATAGTTTAATATATTTTGATAAAGACATTTATGATCAATCTTAAAATATAAAAAATTTGTTATTCACCAATATGAATAACTATATACTCAATAAATTATCATTGTAACCCTACTGATTTATTATTCTATATCCGCCACTCTCCCAAAGAGGATATCTAATTATGCACGACCACGAATATTTAGTAAATTAAAGATAATTTTTTTAATTTAATGATTTTTTTATTCATCTTCAATTTATTTATTTGGAAATATTTATATCAGCTGGTTCTTCATTTTAAAAAGGGAAAATATTAACGATGTCGTTGGATAATCATGGTGATAACTGATAAGGATAATAATCAAGCACGTAAAGAACATTCGAAAATATTATATTATAATTCCCATTACGACCCTCCCCATTAAACTTATTTACATCTCGTAGCCAATGAAGGCCCCATCCTTCATTCTCCACCGTCCGATCATGAATCACATCACAGAACACGCATTAGGATTCTCATCGCTGAACATCCCCGGCTCCTCGTAGGGCGGCGCGTGGTGGTTCGGATACTGAAAATGCTCCATCACGTATCCAACGTTACGCCGCTCCTCCGCCGCCGCCCTTCCACCGTCGTATCCCTGACTCCACATCCTGTTATCCTCACCATACCCACCTCCTCCTCCTCCTCCTCCTCCGTACCAGTATGTCGTCGACGGCCCTGCCCCCGGAGAGTTATAATTGTAACCGCCGTAGTTAGGCTGATACTGATACACCATCCTCTGCGCCTCTACCTTCACAACCTCGCCACCCTCTTCATCCTTCTTCTTCGTCTCCTCGTCTCCTCCCTTCTCCTCGCCCTTCTTCTCTTCACCGGCCGCGGCGTTCTTCTTCTCATCTCCGCCGTCTGCGGCGCTGACAGCAGCCGCAGCAGGGGCGGTTTTCTTGTCTCCGCTTTCGTCTCTTTTCGCAGTGGGAACGAGTTCCACATTCCGACGGAGCTTCTCGACAAGATAAGGTATCATTTCTGTCACGTCCACCGTCCCTGTAACCGTGATGAGGTCTCTGGCCCCATCTATCGTCACATCCTGCACCCCTGTCACCCAGTCGAATCAAAATTATTACATTAAAGTCGCACAAAACAGTATCAATTCAATCAG
>NQLW01000011.1:1761028-1772085 GCA_002312845.1 Kalanchoe fedtschenkoi
TGTGTTTGGCACGATTACAACATATTTTTAAAGGTATTTCATTATTTATATGCCTTCTAAATTTCTTTCATAATTTTAGAATAAAAATGGCCCGAAAATAATATGTACAAATAATAATCAAATCACGCATAATTTTATTAGACAACTGAGTTGCACAATTATAAACAACTTCAATAAATATGGGAATAGATGCGTACGAGATATTAACATACCAAAATCTTACGGAAAATGTTATAAAATAAAGTCGTTTGTTTTATAAATTGTTTATGTTTTTAAAGAATTTTCATATATCAGATTGTAAATTGAGAAAAACACTTAAGTTCCTTTTATTATTGGTTTAGTAATATATCATTTTAATATTTTTTGTAATTTTTATACAATGAAGATGCCTTAAGAAAGTAGACGTCGTCAAAAACTCAAAATTTAACAGATAAGTATTCTATAGAACTTTTCTCATGAGTGGATAAAAACTATTTGAAAAGAGAAGAAAAAATAAGAAGAAATTAGGTATATAAAGTTATTAATTTTAACTGAAAAAAGGGAGAATATTTTTTGTGAGTTTTCTTAAGGTGAGATTTGATGATTGAAAAACCTCATTTTCTTTCCAACCGATTTGGGATTTAGATGGAAAATGGAAGTGAAAGGGTAAAAAGTCAATTTGTCTTCACCTTATATTTTAATTCAGTAATAATATTATATTTTTTCAATTTTAATCTCAAATCACTTTTAAATAGGAGAATAATTAATATTTTCTATTTCTCTTGTATTTTTTATTTCTTTTCTTCTCCATTCAAATTATAATTCTTCTTCTTGATACAAAACTTGAGTTCAAAAAATACGTTGGAGGAGAAAAAAAAAAAGGTATTTAAAAAATATCATAAAATTCAGATGGATTCAAAATAAAGTAAGGATTAATACGTTTTCTACCCATTTCCTATTTTTATATTGAGGATCAGTTTTTTTTGGGAACCCTAACCCAATTACAATGAGAATTATCGAAATATCTTAAAAGAGGCAAAAAAAATATTTTTTGGATTGATATTTTAAATTAAAATCTACAGTTACATTCTTTAATTAATATTACTATATGATTTAGATCTTGTACAAAAACTACATTACTTTTCATCAAATTAAACAATTTCATTTTATTTTCACACAAAAAACTCATAAATTTTATATTAAACCGACTCACTCTATTACTGAACAAATTTGATAAGATAAATTGTTTTTAATGCATCAAAGTCAATATGACATTTTAAATTATTGAATTTTTTTCTCCCCTTTCAAATATTTAGATAGTTTTAACTGTAATTAGGTAAATGAACTCAAAATAAAATTTTAAAAACCAATAACCTTATTTTGATATTATGTTTCAATAATAACCCTACTCTGCCAATGCACCGTGATCCGCCTCCCTTTCACAGAATCCGAGCTGCTTCAGTCCACCCAGAGTCGACGAGTCGACGAAGACGATGAGGGCGATTCCTAATCCGACACTCCTCATCATCCACAAGCCATACCTCAAATCTTGCTAATTCACCGCCATCATCCGCTCGCGCTGCGCCGCTGGTCCCTCGCCGTGTACTCAAGTCTCGCGCGCTTGCTGGTGTTCGACTTCGAGAAGCGCTGGATGTTACTTCTCTGCGCTATGCGCCTCTGCTGCATCTTCGCATGCACAGACCGAAAGTGGCGGTGTCGGAAGATCTGGTGCGCTGTCGCCGCCGCCTGTTACTGAAGTTCCACAGAAGATTGATGTGAATCAGTGGCCGATTCACTGGGTGGACAGCGGGACAGCTGTACAGTCAGGTATAGATCAAACTGTACATTTCTTTGTGTAAAAATATTAAATTTCTTATTTTTATACACCACCTGGCTTAAAGTTAGAAAAATAACATATTTTTCATTTTTGTATCTCATTCAACTTAAAAAAAATTGTTATATCCCCGAAATAAAATTTCTAGTTCCGTTCCGCTACTGATGTGAATCCGCCGAAAGGGACTAGAGATTTTCCGCCTGAAGAAATGCGGCTGCGCATTACGTTGTTTGGTAATTTCAGAGAGGTTTGGTTTTTGATAGGGGTTGGGATTATCTGTTTGGACTTTTGTGGCAAAGGGTGAAATTTGGACTGAGATGATTGTTGATTTGTAGGTTTCAAGGCTGTGTGGGTTTGAATAAGTTGATTTTCCGGCGCTTGAGTCTGAAGCATTGTTCATTAGAAAAGCTGGTGAAGATATTAGATACCAGGTTGGCGTCCTTTATCCAATATATGATCTGCATTGGGTGGTTTAGGGAACTAACAATATTGCATCATTCAAATTATAAGGTTGGTAGCTTGAACGATGTTTGTGAATAATTTGGTTGATATATGAGTATATGACTCTTTGACAAGTGACAAGTAGAAATCAACCACTGTGGAATGACATTCCTGTGAGATGCACTGCCGGTTGCAATTTATCTTAATGGATACCAGTTGTGATCTGGGTATGCCACTGATAACTGGCTGTAAAATTACTACGAAATACATTGCTATCGTCCTAGAATATAAAAAAATTTGCAAAATTTGCTGCAAGATTGTACCAACTTTGAATTTCATTTCATGTTGCATATACAAACATATTACGAGTTAGTATTCTCTATGCTGGTACTGACAGTAAAATCCTACCCTGTATATAGTTTGGCAGATTCTGATTATTTAATGAGGTTATAGTTCTTCTTGTCAGCTATACTGTTTTGAGGATCATTGAAATCGCCGTGTTGCTTTGAGGCCCGAGCTCACGCCGTCTTTGGCAAGGCTTGTGATACAAAAAGGGTAATGAGTATCTTTCTAGAGTGTTTGGGACAGTCTTCATTGATTTCTTATAGCATGTTTACTGGTGTTTGAATTTTTTTATTAGATGCCCCGATGCGTTAGGTTCACATATTTATATATTTCTCATTATCTTTCATCCAGGCACAGATCCAGAATTTGATCTCTGTGTTTTTAGTGTCCAGAAAATCCGTGTCCCTCCCGTTGAAATGGTTTGCCGTAGGGCAGTGTTGGCGTTATGAGAGAATGACAAGGGGACGGCGGCAGGAGCACTGTCAGTGGAATAT
Source organism: Kalanchoe fedtschenkoi (assembly GCA_002312845.1). NCBI lineage: Eukaryota > Viridiplantae > Streptophyta > Magnoliopsida > Saxifragales > Crassulaceae > Kalanchoe > Kalanchoe fedtschenkoi. The sequence goes on from NQLW01000011.1 coordinate 1,764,122, forward strand.
GGATATTATCGGGGTACCAGAAGTTACAGTTAGTTATACAACCTCCAGGCTCCAGTATTGTTATATGATATCAATTTCACTTTTGATCGTTTCAGTAGTGTTTCACATATGACTGGTTGATCAAAATGCTACATAGTAACATATTTGATATTGTTGAAATCAATGAACACTGAGCAGCATACTATTCCTCCTTGCAGCCTACTCTAGTGGATATGCAAAGCCATATAACTTAGAATAGTGATTGAAGCTGATATGTGATAAAACAGAACACTTTGTTGACCTACAATTATCTGTCCGTTTGTCCTACCAGTTTGGGTGTAACATTATCATCTGTTATTGGGTGATATTTTGGGTCTCTAATCTTCTCATCTGTGTTGCAGGCTGAAGCAGAGCTCATCTCTGCTATAGTGACTATTTAGAAGAATAGGGATAACAAAATCGGATGGTGGGTTCAAGTTTTCTAGTCGGAAGGTTCGTTTAAGTACCCATTTCTCGTGATTAGTATTATCATTAAATAGTGAAGTACCAAAGATGGTATGATGAGATTTACTTTGTGCACATTTACTACATTTATATATTTCATTATCACCATTGACCCTTCTCCATGTGACTGCTAACCAACAGCATTGCATATACTTTGTGAAGGTGCGGTAATAGTTTCAAATTCTTTGTTTTTATGTAAGAAATTTATAAACTTTACCTCCATATATTTTTTTTACTTGAGCTACTGTCTTTCATTTGCTTATGCACCACTATTTAAATTTCACATTATATCAGTTATTTGTTGGGACTAATGTCTGTTCTTATAGGTCTTACAAGAAGTATTGAAGTCTTACTCCATAACAGACAATTGTTTTGGCAAAGTTTATATAATAATTGACAAGGTTAGCTATTCAACTAGTGTAGGCATATGCACACACATTCTATTTAATCTCTTATTGACCAATAATGCATGTACCGTCGACTTCTGCTGTTAATTCATGGGTAAATTGTACATTTTGTCACAACTAGCACAATTCTCATGCATACATACACAAGTAACTTCATCTCATGATTTGCATTTTTCCGTGGAATAATTTTTGAAACAGATCGAGAAAATACCTAGAAATGAGATTAAGAAAGAGCTCGGAATTCTTGGGATGTCTGATGATGCCATAGAGGAGGTGTTGCAAGTTCTTTCGATTAAGTCATTGGCTAAGTTAGAAGGTAGGTTCTTTCAAGTTGCAGTAGTATCTGTACCATAGTAATATCCATTATTTTTTCCAACATGCCACCGGTAGGGCCTTCAAAGTTTTGAGTAAATCCTTTGTTGCAGAGTTAAATGCTCACACTTGATTGCCTCCTGTTGAGCTGTGGCATAGTGGGTGCTTCCACATGATATATACGATAGCAAATGTTTGGCACCCAGTATTCAACATCAAGGTTGCTTGTTTGTGAAGTTTTATTAATGTTTCGTGATCACATAGCACTTTCTGTTTGAGACAGAAATTGTAAAGCTTTGGTGTTTTACTTTCTTTTTCTCATGTGATGAGCAAACGAGATATTAGTCACTAATAATGTGGATCAAATTTGTATAATTACTTATTTTACTTATGTTTGCAGAAGTGCTTGGATCTGCGGGGGGAAGCCATTGCTGATTTGAAATATTTGTTCTCACTTGCTGAAAAATTTGGTTATTCAGACTGGATTCAGTTTGATGCATCCGTTGTTCGTGGTCTGGCTTACTACACTGGGATCATCTTCGAGGTTATTTTCCTCTTTTTATGAGATGTCATTCAAACATCAGCTCATATGTTTTTTCGTTCTCTCCTATAACATTAAATACAGTAATCTCATTCGTCAGGGATTTGATAGACAAGGAAAGTTAAGAGCCATTTGTGGTGGTGGACGATATGATAGATTACTGTCCACTTTCGGAGGTGATGACATTCCTGCATGCGGCTTTGGGTTTGGTGATGCTGTAATAGTCAAGGTAAGTTGATTTTATATCTCACTCTCTTTTTTTCCTCAAATAACACAGTGCCAGTTGTTACAGAGCTGCAAGCTGAAAGAATATAATGCATGTGGCCTTAATAAGTTGTATAGTTATAGTAGTAGAAAGTTGCCACACTTGCTGATAATGTCCATGTGTAGGTGGACATTTTGCAAGTTAATTTTATTACTGGATGGTAGTGTTATAATACTGTCTTTGAATATCTCTGCTTCCTGTTGTTAGACATCATATTCAAAGATTTGAGGCCCTTGACCGAGGTTTTCCATTTCTTGTTTATGTACGTGCAGTGGCTAAAAGATAAGGTTATTCTTCCATAGCTCAATCTTGAGGTGGAGAATATTGTATGTGCCCTTGATCAGAATCTTCAAGGAGCTGCCTCTTCTGTCGCCGCGTATCTCAAGGGGAAAGGGACAAGCTGTTGGTTTAGTCCTGGAGAACAACAAACCTCTGAAGTGGTATAACTTACCCCTGAAGTCTGTAGAATTTGATGAAAGGAATTCATCTTGAAATATTAAGGCATACTTCATCTTGCATTATGCAGGGTTTTCAAGCGGGCAGCACAAGTGAACGCACAAAGGCTTGTAATAGTTGGGAGTTTGGAATGGGAAAACGGTACTGGAATCTTTGTAAACGAGACAAGAAGCTAGCTTGAGAGCAGGGGTCTTTTGTGCATCTCCTCTAACCGGATGGTTTCAGGTTCTGAACTAGGATGCGCTGGCCATGCTGCTTCCAAACTCAAATCTTTTTTATGTATTTGTATGGCTGATAGCTCATTCGAGCTGATTAGAAATAGGACTTCGTTCAGAAAACCCTAAATCTTGTAACCGTGATCTTGTCTCGTACAGCAAAAGTGAGGTTAAAGCCCGTTAGCATGACATTTATCTAAAGCAGATTTAGATTTTATATAAAATAAAGGAAATTTTAATATAATAAAAAAAAATTACACCGTTGTACTTTATCATAATCCTCACCAGTCAACTCTTGTCTTGAGTCATTTGTGTTGTTTTATAAAAAAATTTGAAAAGAGAAAGAAAAGAAGGAAGATACTTGTTCGGAAGTGACAAGCAAAACAAAGCAAAGCGTTAAAATGGTTCCATCAAGCAAAAATTCTAACCCATTCACACACAATTTTCCCTCTCAATCCGATTCCTTCCTCTCCCTCCAGATTTCACCCATCTTCACCTGATCCGGCCCCCCAAAACCCTAGCCAGTTAGGTCATCCCGCCTGCCTCCCTAATTCAATTTCTGTCTCAGCCAATCCCTTTATGCATCTGGGTCGGTGTGAGCTTGGCGTAGTGTGAAGATGGTTTTTGGGCAAGAGAACGGGGACAGGAACCCGGCGAGCATCTCGCGCGGCGGAGGGGTAACTAGATCGTGGGGCACCACCGTTTCCGGGGGCCAGTCGGTGTCTACTAGCGGCAGCGTCGGGTCTCCCACCCGGAGCGAGCAGGCGGCGACGACGCCTGTGAGCGAGAGCACCTTTGTGCGCCTCAACCATTTGGATATTCATGCAGATGATGCTGACGCTCAGGGGTCTCTGATTTCTCTCTTTATCTGTTTCCCTCAGAAACTGCATATTATATATTGTCAGTTAATTTTCTTGGTTATAGATTAGGGATGCGATTGACTTTTGATGCTGATGATGCAATCGAATAGTATTCTGTAGGACAATATGTGATAGTATGGAAGGAAGTGCTCATTTGATATTACATTGCTGTTGCCTTGCCTTGCATCAGGTAGCTAGTTTTGTATCGTTCTCTTTTTCCTAGGCGCATCTGTGAAGGATGCTTAGAGCATTCAGATTTCATTAATCAAACATGTTTTTAGTGCTACCAGGTATTGAGTGCCGACAACTTCAACTTTGGCACAGTGATGTCCAAATTCATCTCCCATGTTTTCCTCTGGCCGTGTTATTGACCTTTTTTGTTGGTGATGTCAAGTGTTGTTTTTTGTTGTCACTGGATCCATGACATGAGTGTTTGTTTTCTTAGCCATTGCATTGAGCTGCTTGGTTTTATATTTGGCGTTCTTGAAAAATTACTGAGTTGATATTTTAATGCAGAAAGAAGAAGAAAAGAGGTCAACGAGCAGTTGGAGGTGACAAGAATGGCAGGGGACTTCGCCAGTTCAGTATGAAAGGTACTCACAATTTTCACTCTCCTAACCATTTTTTGTTTACACGTGGCTACTAAATTTTTGTAAGTACTTATATGTGATATGGGATTTGGTTCTTTTGTTACTCCATTCAATTTGGTTATGAAGTTTATTTGCTTACTCATATCATATTTTTTATTGGGTTTTATAGTATGTGAGAAAGTGGAAAGCAAAGGAAGGACAACTTACAATGAGGTAAGGTGATTTCTGGATATGGTTCATCGAGGCTAATCAGTTTATTTAACTGGAATGGCTGCACCATCTCCTTACCTGGCGTAGTACATAGCTTACATAATATTTGTAAGTGCAAATGATGATGATGACAAAGTGACTTCAATTTTAGTTACATACATGATATGAATTGTCTGTTGATAACGTGCAATATGAACACTTGAGTTTTCGGCCTGCTCTGAGTTGATAACTGTAGTCATGTCGTGAAGTTCTGGATAGTAAATGATTTCTCGGGTTGTTTATACGCTTTTGTTACAAAGCTGCCAACTTTTTTTTGCCATTCTATTGTAATCATACTTTTCTTGTGTACACATATGAAGTTGATTTTTCTCGAAGTATGGTAGTTCAATATCATTCCTAGCGAATATTGAATTTAGTTAATTTGTCAACAAAAGTGGATCAACTATTATTTCTCTTCACTGATTTTTAATACATTTTCAATTGTTCATCTATATACCTGTATGGTGGTAGGCCCAGTTCCCATTGATGAAATTCTAATTGCCAAATGGAAGTAACTTTTTTTTCCTGCAATTATATAACTCGAGGAACACAAAGTGAACTATTAGAGGAGGTAGAAAACGCAGATAAGTATTGTGACTTGTATAAACATGACAGATTATTTATTTTGAGCAATTGCTTGCTTATTTTCTACTAAAGCAAAGCTGAATAACCAGCTGGTGCGCAAAAACTGCAGATTGATGTAGCTGCATAACTTTTTGGACCTCAATGACAAATATTTAAGAACCTTTGTTATTTTATGTGTAGCTAAGTGTACTTAATATTGACCACTGCTTGACCTACTTAATAAATATTTAGGCTCTTCTGTTATTTACAAGTATCCACTATCCATACATTTTCAGATTCGGTAAAAACTCATGAATCCCTTGGTTTATTATTCTCCAGGTAGCTGATGAACTAGTTGCTGAATTTGCAGATCCCGCAATTAGTCTTGCACCTGATCAGGTTTGTGATGATTTGTTATTCGCCTATCTATATTGGTATTCGTGTACTGGCAGCTCCCTGTGGAATGTTCATGTGCATCTTGGTGTGTTTTCTCGCCACTTAATTTATTGATTATGCTGAGCCCGCAACCTGCTCAACTGAACTGTCCTTTTTTGTCAGCAACAATATGATGAAAAGAATATTAGGCGGAGAGTGTATGATGCATTGAATGTCCTCATGGCCATGGACATTATATCCAAGGACAAGAAAGAAATACAGTGGAAGGGGCTGCCCAGGACAACATTGAATGATGTTGAAGAATTAAAGGCATGAGATTACTCCTGATCGACCATCTCAGCTTCTTCCTTTTAAATATAAGCAAATAGATGACATGTCAACATCGTTCTCAAACTTAGATAAATTTTTATGCAGGTTGAGCGAATGGCTCTTAGAAACAAAATTGAGAAGAAAGCAGCCTATCTGCAGGAACTGGAAGAACAAGTAAAAAAAATTTGTTACCTACGCAAAGCATTCTTGCTCATAATATTTGAGCACCTTCATCTGAAAAAAAAAAACAGTAAAGCATTCAGCAGTTGCTCACTGCTTCTTATATTGATTGTTTCGTGTAGTATGTTGGGCTTCAAAACTTGATACAGCGAAATGAGCAATTATTTAGCTCAGAAAATGCCCCTAGTCAAGGTGTGCAGCTGCCATTCATTTTGGTTCAGGTATGATTTGCATACCGTTTACTTTATTAATATCTTTCCTTGTTTGGTGTTTGATGATGTCTTGTCGACAAGTACTATCTATAAAACAAATTCACTTGCTTTGGCTTTATCTATTCGCATCTGGATACAGACACGCCCTCATGCAACTGTTGAGGTGGAAATTTCAGAAGATATGCAACTAGTGCATTTTGACTTTAATAGGTAAGGATTCAGACAAAAGTTAAACTAAATTGAGAATTTTTATACTAGAAATTTCGTGTTGCATGTTAAATTATCCATCAAAATCTGGCATTCAAGTACAGAAATATTTTTGCATCTTCTGATAATTTTTCTTGATTTCCTTTTCTTCATTATTTCGACTGTCACATGTTATTATTTTGCAATGTGCAGCACCCCTTTCGAACTTCATGATGATAATTATGTACTGAAGGCCATGAATTTCTGCCAAAGATCCCAAATCGATGCCTGCGATGCAGAAAACAATTTCCCTATAGACGCGGGTGAAGGGTGTAGCATAACCAACGTATATCAACCAGAAATACAGCAGCAGCCTAGCAGATCAAGCACCCCGGGAAGGCCTCCCACACCAGGAATAATCAAAGCTCGCGTCAAGCCTGAACATTAGCGCTCGCTAGTCCATGAACAGATGGATACTTGTGGCCGATAGTATCCCATGTATCTCTGTTTTGTAGAATATCAGTCGGCTGACAACAGCAGGGGCATCTTCTTTACCTGAGCTGAAGACAGATCGTCTCATTTGTTCCGTGAGCCTTGTAATAGACCTGCAATATTTAGAGTTCTACATTTTCTGCATTAGAGAGTTGCTAGCAACTGAATTTATTGACTACATGCAGTTGAAACTCCTCACAGCTCTCTAGTTACTGACACAATCAGTGTTTATTTTATCTGATGCCGTATTTTTATAATGCCCGTCTTTTGGCTACTAAAATGATATCCTGTATGTAAATTGAGTTAAGGATTCGAGTTTTCTAGCAAAAATAGGCTGGAATTGAATTAATATTTTAAATCAATAGAGAGAATATTGGCTTAAAATTTTGTAACATAACGAAATTAAGTTGAAATTAATTTATCAAATTAAACTGAAGTTGATATTCTCCATCTAATAGAAAAAAGAGACGTTAGCTGGAATTTTGGTGTGAAAACTCTAACTAGTGTCGCAATGGATGGAGATGATCATTTAAGGCGGGAAAGTGGGATTTCAAATCAAATCAAATACTTTAAAAGAATGGGCCAGGCCCAATTTTGAATCTCTCGAACGGAAGTGGGCTCATGGGCCCAAATTACGTGGCGGTGACGGTGAATCTAACAGCAGCCATGAGCCATCATCTTCTTCTGCTGGAGGCTGGTCGAGTAGGCGTGAGAAATTAGGGTTTTTTGTGGGAAGATGGGAGGCAAGTGTCCGCACAGGAAGGTGAAGACGAGAAGATACTCCCACAAGAAGTTCCGTCGGTCCAAGTTCGAGGCAAAAGGCGACGACGCCGTTTACGAACAACTCCAGAAGCCCGACGATCAGATCAAGCCCTTGCCTCTTGATGAAGACCTTCCCGGAATGGGCCAGTATTATTGCTTACACTGCGAGTACGTACTTGTCTGTCTATGAATGGATATTAATGGAACTTTGGAGCCTGATTATCTTTACTCATGCTGGTAGCAACTTCGTATTCTGCTTGTTGCCAGATTGATATTAATCGGCCTTTTTTGGTTTACTTTGTTTGCAGCCGATATTTTCAGAATGTGGCGGTTAGGGATGATCATTTCAAGACCAAGAAGCACAGGAAAAGGTATGTTTCCTTAGCCTGACTGATGTTTTTGTGAATGGAATGGTTGTTTTCTTGTTGGGTGTTCTTGCGAGAAGTAGCAGTGTAGATTCCGTGTTTTTCTTGATTCATAAATAT
>NQLW01000011.1:1773523-1823620 GCA_002312845.1 Kalanchoe fedtschenkoi
TTAGAATTTATCTTAAGTATTCAAGATTTACAGTGAGGGTGTAGTTTAATATTTTATTAAGTAATTTATGAATCTCATCGAAATAAAATTATTCTGTTTCTATTTTACATGTAACAAATTTAGCTATAAATTTACTCTACAGTTCTGGATTAAAATCTTAATTTTATTTCATATATTATCTTCTCGAAACAAATTAACATATTTTTCCCATTTAAATTTTATCAAATATTAGGTAAATAATTAGTTACCAAATGCTAAAAGTTTCCATCTTCTTCTTTCGGCAGCTACTTAGAATTTCACTTCACTCTGTCTGGCTCACGCTCTCATGGCCGCACCTTCTCCTCGCTTCCCGACCCTTCTCTTTCCGTCATCTCGGCATTTCTCGCCATGCCCGCATCATCCAGTCTCTCAAAGTTTCCACCTTTATTCAAATCCAACTCGGAAACGCTTCACATTATGCGCTTCTTCGATCAAGAAACCCAGGTCCGTTCCCGTGCCGTTTTCTCGAAATTGAGTCAGTAACTGGTACATAAGCGAGGTTTATCGATGCAGAGCTAGTCGGAAGACGATGACCGATGAGGAGCTTTGCAATGATCTTCGGCAATTCTCGTTATTGCACGGGCTTGAGGATGGTCAAGTTCCGTCCATGAAGGAGCTTTCCACGCACGGAAGGTGTTTGTATTATTGTCTGTCTGAGAAGTTTTTCTTTCTGGTTTCAATTTGACTGATTGAGTTGTGACATTATTGAATCGGGGCCAGGGAATGAGTTTCTGACCCAAAGGAGACATTTTTGTGATGCCTGTATTGGTAGAAATGCTTCTGACTACATATTTTGTTTTGCAGGAGCGTTTTGGCAGCTTAATTGTTGAGTTGATTTGTTCGGTTGTGCTTATATTTGTATAGATTTGTCAGTATCAAAGAGAACCAAGATTGTTTTTTTTGTTAAAATGAATGTTCCAACCAGTAGCTCATTACAGACTGTGAGGAATCGTAATCCTATAAGTAATGAATCAATTCCACGCGTTAGTAGGAGTGATAATCACAGTTTACATTAATGACTCTGAGTGTTTTCAACTGGGTTTAACAACTCTACAGAAAAGACCTCGCGAACATTGTACGAAGAAGAGGTTACAGGCTTGTTGGGGAACTACTACTAAAATCACTGGAAATGAATGAGTTCAACAGGGAAGAACACTTTGCTCCTCAAATAGAGGCAGTGGGTGCTGCTATTGATCAACCACTAGGTCACTATGTATTTCATAATTTGTCCTAATCAGATAATGAGTTGCTGAAGTTTTTTAGTGATTTCCCTGTATGCTTTAAAAAGGTCAGGGCGAAGAGACGTGCAATGAGGTAGAATGTGCTGCATTGGAAACTGAAGTGGCTTCTCTAACCATTCAGGACCTGATGACTTCCACAGATTTTGCGACAACTAAAAATACGTTCTTGGAGGAAAAGGTGTCTACCTTTATTCAGAATGGACATTTGGATATATTTGAAGGTATAGGTGTTCAGTAGTTTGAACTCGATTTTGGAAGGTCGGTGTGGTTATGTTGACTGTTTGTCCTCAGACGAGCTCCACACTGTCGATGCAACTGATGCTAAAGAAGATGAGCACATTAAGCCTGATACTGAAGTAGAGTTTAGCTTTAATCCATGCAGTAAAGATGACACTGAGGATAGAAGTGAGGAACATGGTGTTTCTGCTCTCTTCAATGGCAGGGCACCGGTATTAGGGGCACGCAGAGCACTCAGGTCAAAATATGTATCACATTTATTTGTATGTGGCTCTTATTCTGGTTGATGTATCAGTTAATATCTTGTTGTACATTTTGGGTTTGCAGAGACGTCAATCCGTCACCGATAGATACATCAGATTCTACGGAGGATCAGGCAGTAAAGGTGCGTTCGATAGAACACATTACAGTTTTTTTACCACTTTCTTGTTATTATTGAATATCTTCCATCTATATAAATTTACAGATCAGGAGAAGGGAAAATCAAGATGAAATTAATCATCTCAAATTTGAGCTGGTAGTGAACTGTTCTGGTTTAAATACTTATTTTAGGCTCGTTCTGACTCGTAGTTGCAAAAGTGAAATGCCATTTCGTGTTATGGCTGTAGCATCAGAAGGAACTGGAGCTATCAAAGTTAAAGGAGCAGATTGAGAAAGAAAAGGTATTTTCCTTCAATTGTGTGCCATCCATTAAGTTTCATGAATGAATCATTTGATGAATTGAATCTTTGTTTTTAGTGGCTGTTTTTTTACTAGGCTTTGTTTAGTTCAGGGAAATTTGGAGGGAGGGAAAATGAGGAATTTCATATTTAGTTTACATGGAAAATGAGACAAAAAGAAAATTAAATAAAAAAATTAGAGGGGAAGTTTGGCCCAATCAGAGTGATTTGCTACTTTCCTATCAAATTTCTACCCCCTACGAAATAAGAGGAAAACCAAATGTAATTCATGGGAAATTCATTTTCCTTACTCTCCCGCTTTCAAACAAAGTCATACGCCCCCTATTTCATTTTTGAAACATTTGATGAATGAAAAGAATAGTGTGAGGAAAATGAAGTTTTATGTTTTATTATCATGGAAAATTAAAACAAAACAAGAGCATGAAATATTGTTTTTTTCATGCTTCTTAAAAAATACTTTCCCCGTACATTCTCCTTTTGATTTTTTCACCAAATTTTCAAAAATCCAAATAAGGCGTTAGTATTTTGATATTTGCTTGTCATATTTGTATTATATGCATGCCACTTTACTATATTCCTCTTGATGTTGCCCTCTGACATGTTATACTTAATGAATGTTTTTCTTTTTCATATGTAATGTACTTGTAGATCAAATGTACATTCAAGGGATCAGGACATGCACCACATTTCATTATGTCCGAATCATTTGACTAAAGAATGCTATCTTTATTGTCTTTTGTGCTGGTTTCAGGTTGCTTTATCCCTTTTGCAAACTAGGGCAGAAGCAGAGATCAACAAAGCACAGAAACTTGTTGAGGAGAAAGATGCAGAGTTAATCGCTGTTGAAGAAAATCTTTCAGGACTAAAGGAGGTGTGATATTAAATTTCAAGCTCTCAAATATAGCTGGAAATTAGCATCGAAGGGAGACTTACAATACAATACATGGGTATTGGGTAGCTAAGGCTTGATTTTCAAGAACGAAAAGGAGGATTAAACTAAATCTGCATCTTCAGACCCTTAGAAAATTTAACTTTCTGTTTATGAAACATCTGAGTTTTGAATCTTATTGAGTCGCATGATCACTCATTGGCATCTGTAATGTTAATGGTTGATGATATTCAATGTTATCAGGTTCAGGTTCAATTCAGAGGTGAGGGCACCACTGTGGAGGTTGCAGGAAGCTTCAATGGCTGGCACCATCAAATAAAAATGGACCCACAGTCTAAATCTAGTCACCTAGACTCTACTGGATCAGGGTTTGCTCCTTTTTATTTTCCCAACCTTTTGTTATCATAAGGCTTCGAGAAAATAATGCTAATAAATTTATCAGATGCTGATAGACAATGCCTGTATCAGATCAGACTGTTTATTTAATTAGTAAGTTATATGCTCGCCTGATCTGCAGCCCTTTATTTTCAGGAAACATAGACTCTGGTCGACTACATTATGGCTTTATCCTGGCGTCTATGAGGTATATTGTATTGAATGTCTTGACAACAGTATCCAGTTCTCCGTTTCCCTAATCTTAAATACGTAAGATGATATATGGATTATGCTCGCATCTATATGACTAATCAATCGTAATAGTCGTGTACTATGGATGTAACTTCTTGACATCTCTATTCTCTACATACCTCTGACAGAAGATGATTTCTTTTACATTTTTTATTGACTCGGACATCGTTGCTATCTATGGTGAAGTCAACCATAATTGATTGATTTTACTGTGGGATCATATTTTGTCACAGATCAAATTCATAGTTGATGGCCACTGGAGGGTTGATCTGCATAGTGAATCAGTTACGAGGGGTACCATACATAACAACATTCTCAGAGTAGAAAGATAATCTGGTTGCGGGTGGATTTCCATGCCTATTATTGAGGTAATTCCTTTAATTCAATGATGCTGAATATTTTAAAAATGCTGTCAAACCTTAAGGCTGTGCTTGGTTTACGGAAAATTTGAGGGAAAGAAAAATTTGAGGGAAAATGAAATGGAATCCTTTGTTTGGTTTAAGAAAAATTGAGGATGGAAAATAGAAAAGTTTTTTCGAAGTTAAAGAATGTTTTAATATTTTCTCCAAGATTTTCCAGCCCTAACCAAACAAGAGAAAAAATAAGATGAATTCCATGTGGAATTCACTTTACCGCAAATTTTCTTTTCCCTCATATTTTCTTATAACCAAGGACAACTTAACTGTCGATATGGACATGTTACATGTGTGTTCTGTATTTATGTGAGGATCACAGCTACTTGTGATAAATAAGGTAGTTTGTTGATATGGCAATGCGAACTACTATAAATAAAACATAACTTCACTCCAAGCAAACTATCGTTACAAATATTTATGATAAAGATACATAATCTTTACCTATTGTCTTTTTTTTTTCCTGATTCAATATCGACTCCTTGGCACATGACTAAATCGTTGCCGTAGCATATCGCGAGGTGGTATCAGAGCTCGGTGATAAACTAAACGTGAAGAGTGGCCAAGATCCATTAATCTCATCACTCTTTTGATTTTCTGGCATTGTTGTGATATCAGGAATTGTCCAATAAAGCATATAAACCTGTGCTACTTACGGATGGACTCATCACTAAATTAAAGTCAAAGGCCGCTAGTGGATTGATCTACTGGTTATGCTGGTGCTGACTATGAAAGCTTCTCACCGAGGCAAATTCTAATTGAAGGGTGTTTTGGGAGTTAACGCCTTCACGCTTATCCTGGCACAGATGGCAGATTCATATTTCGTAAGAGCTCTGGGCTGCACATATGGTCAAGCCAGTCAAGATTTCAAACATTGGGTGTCTGCATCATGTGATCTGAGACTTGTCTAAGACCCATTTGTAAATTTCATCCATTGCTTTTCCATAATCCTGGAGTGCAGGCTCTTTCTTGTTTAGATCCCAACAGGCAGCAGAACTAGTTTTTACATAGTCATATACTAGCTCGGTATGGGTTAGTTGGAGCTATTTTGCAGGTAATATCATTTTCAGATTTAGGTTTGTTGATGTTAGGCTGGAAACTTCGCACCTAACTCCACCTTGAAGCTAGAGCTGGCATGAAATTCAACACCAAACCACACATCCCCATCACAACTAAGAAATTCCCAGACTTGAAGCAAACCAATAACTAACAAATGGCCCAGCACCAGCAGCTGGTGATTCTTCTCTAGGGGTACTCTTCGCTGTTGGTCGTAAGTTCCCATCTATCATTTGGGTTAGTTATGCAGCTGGGAAATTTCTCGAAAGAAAGTTACCATTCAAAATCCTTACTTAGCGTAGGTTGTCTTAAGGTTTGTGCAAGAACTAAATGAAGGAAGAGCCAAAAATATGGTTGGTGAAGAATGTAGACAAAAAATTACAGAAGATGGCGAAATGAACGGAAACAACACAAAAGCAGGGGCAAACAGAACTGAATGGGTCAGAGAGGATTTTCCTCCTCACATCCGCCCTATTTATACTCCTTCCTTCCTCATTCTTCTCGGACATTCTTTGTTTTATTCCCTTCTCTCTCTCAGCCGTGACTGTTTCCTTCTTCAACATTCTTTTCCACAGGTTAGCAATCTTCTTCATCTTCTGGTGATCTATTGTTTCAGTTTCAGACATACCCATCTGCAGATCTGATCATATATACCCTTGAAATGCTCATGTTTGTATTTTGTAGCTAGCTTTCATAACTCGGCTTCACTAGATGCATTGCATGCTTTTGAGCCATGTTACCTAGTTGTTGTATGAAAGAGTGTTTTAATGTAGTTTGTATGTGTGTCATTTCATGTTGGAATTTGGATCAAGAAAATGCCTTTCTGTAACAGATCCATGATGTGAACTTTGTTGTAGGCCTGACGTGGTATTATAAATCTGTCTTTGCGTTCTGGATTGGTTTGCAGATGGATACTTTCTTGTTCACTTCTGAATCTGTCAACGAGGGACACCCAGACAAGCTATGTGATCAGGTCTCAGACGCTATCCTAGATGCATGCCTGGAGCAAGATCCTGAGAGCAAGGTTGCCTGTGAAACATGTAGCAAGACAAACATGGTGATGGTGTTTGGAGAGATCACGACCAAGGCGACTGTGGACTATGAGAAGATAGTGAGGGATACTTGCAGGGGGATTGGATTCACGTCGGCCGACGTTGGACTTGATGCTGACAACTGCAAGGTTCTGGTTAACATTGAGCAGCAGAGTCCTGACATTGCTCAAGGAGTCCACGGTCATCTGACAAAGAAGCCTGAGGATATAGGAGCCGGTGATCAAGGTCATATGTTCGGGTATGCGTCTGATGAGACGCCTGAGCTTATGCCGCTGACTCATGTGTTGGCCACCAAGCTTGGTGCCAAGCTTACTGAGGTGAGGAAAAACAAGACTTGCCCGTGGTTGAGGCCTGATGGGAAGACCCAAGTGACTGTGGAGTACAAGAATGATAATGGAGCTATGGTTCCTATCAGAGTCCACACTGTGCTGATCTCCACTCAGCACGACGAGGGCGTCACAAATGAGCAGATTGCTGCAGACCTGAAGGAGCATGTGATCAAGCCTGTGATCCCAGCCAAGTATATGGATGACAACACAATCTTCCACCTCAACCCATCTGGCCGGTTTGTCATCGGTGGGCCTCATGGGGATGCTGGCCTAACTGGCCGCAAGATCATCATAGACACCTACGGTGGATGGGGTGCTCATGGTGGCGGAGCCTTCTCAGGGAAGGATCCCACCAAAGTGGACAGGAGTGGTGCTTACATTGTCAGGCAGGCAGCAAAGAGTGTGGTGGCCTCAGGACTTGCTCGCCGTTGCCTTGTCCAGGTTTCATATGCCATTGGTGTCCCGGAACCATTGTCTGTGTTTGTAGATACATACAAAACAGGCAAGATTCCGGACAAGGATATCCTCGAACTGATCAAGGAGAACTTCGACTTCAGGCCGGGGATGATCTCCATCAACCTGGATCTTAAGAGAGGAGGAAACTTCAGGTTCCAGAAGACTGCAGCCTACGGTCACTTCGGCCGAGATGACCCAGATTTCACTTGGGAAACTGTCAAGACACTGAAGCCAAAAGCCTGAGTCACTTCTGCATCTCAGGAGACAAATCTTCATATCCATCATACATAAAAGCAACAATAAGTTTGATAGGCTCCTTATTCATCAAGATCGCGCTCCATGATATGTCTTCTTTCTGTCCAGGTATTAGGGAATCCTGAGACTTGAAGTGACGCTGCTTCATCTGATTTTGCCCTGTCAGAAGCTTTCAGTTCTTTGTAATTTTCACCTCCTGGCTTTGGCTGGTTGAGGATATAGCTGTTCACCTGTGTTATAAATTCTATCTATTCAGTACTGTATTATCTGACCTATTTTTCAATGGGACAAGTTGAGCTGCGTTTTTCTGTACACATCTCTCGTGCTGATAAAAGCCTACCACATTTGCACCACTATTCAATGAGGTCTACGATTGAGGGGAAATTCATATATTCTCCAACTAAAATGGATAACAGGTCACCAGAATGAAGTCAGACATGATAAACTTGCTCGTCTTACTACCGCAAAATTGGAATTGGGACTCTGCAACTCTTATTTCCGTGCAGAACGTATGTATATAATCTAATACTAAGATGAGGATTTGCTCACATCTTGAGCATCAACCTAGTCAGTCATCAACAGTGTCTTACGTCACCCCACCCTCCGTTTCACGGATTTGGTGCGTAACAGCAATGAGGGCGCCCACCTGCTGAGTACCTAAAAGCAGGTATGAACAGTCAAGTGCACCTAAGAATGTAAGCTTCCTGAATTTTCAAGTCTGGAGTTCCGAATTGATGGGAGAATGGCCACTTTATATTATAGTTGTGAAGGCTCCAGGATGGAAATTCTTGCATAATGCTTCTGCAGCTAATTCAATTCTCATTGGATCCTATAAAACAAATTAGGAGGGGACAAATATTACAAGGTTGCAAATGTCTTTTTAAGTTGCTGTAGTTAATGGATGAGACTACAAAAGATCCAATTACCTTGCCTTCAAGATTTACAACCAGAGGCCCACTTCGGGATTTACGGAAGCCACCTTCACATGGCAAATGAAAAGCAAGTCATAAATACAAGACAGAAGGGCAAGATCTTGATATAGGGGAAGGGATTTTTACCAACATAGATATCAGGAAATTGAAGACTTAGTTTTGAAAGATGTTTAGAGATCTCTACCTTCAAAAGGCAATAAAAAACATTAATGGTTACCAAATTAATATGAAACCGAGTATGTGTGCAGATTATTTGGATCACTCGAAAAACTGCAGGTGAACAATGAATATAGAGAAAACGTACATCACGAAGATTTGTCGCCAAATGCTTATAGACAAAGGGTTCTGATACTTTCAATGGCCCAATAGATTTGGATAGTTCAAGAAGGCAATCCCACTGCTCCTCGAGCTCAGTGACATTTGATGAACTGAAAACTATCACATTTTGAAATTTGAGCTGCAAGAAACAATCGCCAACATTAATCACACTGACATATACATCAAACAAATTTCAGTTAACAATTAAAAAAGAGCAAACATTTAAATGCATAATGAATGTATCAAGCAGGTTTCACATGAAGAAGTTGAAGGAAAAGAGAACGTACATTCGATGAAATATTAATTAAGGAATTTTGCCAGTAACATATGAGTTCAGGAACAGTATTGAGATCATGTTTTTCATCTCAAACTGGATATGCCTTAGAACATTTAACTACATGCTTACCAGCGGAACCGAAAGTTTTTCATGGTGCAGTAATTCTGTGATGCCCTCGGGCAACTGAACCTTCTGTGGAATACAAGAAAACCAGTTAGATTGAATTTGTAAAAATCATAAAACACTGTTCTGGTACTTCAAGGATTTCCACAAATAGAGAGTATTTTCCTAAGATGGGCAGTAAAATCATAAGTTCCTCTCAGGAATAGCTTCAAATGACCTAAGCATTCCATGGAACCAATTCTGAGTTCCATGATGACAAGAGAACTTCAGTTGAAAAATGCGTACGGTAGATGGTGCAATGCAGTATAGCCATGCGATTCATATGAAGCATCAATATTGCAACTCTAATGCAGATCATACAATGAGAAGATGAAATCAAGAAGTAATTCGCACAACGTGAAAGTTTACATCTCATTACCTCATCTTTGTTGCTAGTGCATTGTTCACCTTGTAGAGACATATAATATTCATTAAATGCATCATGAGGCGCCTGAAAGCAGTAAACAATAATGAACAATTACAGCAACAAAACAATTTGAATACTCAAAACTTTTATTTGAAACTTAGAATGTCAACTACAATGCATTAGAATCATCATCCTCAACTGCCATAAAATGTTTTAAGAACATAATCAGACAATTTAGTACTGTGTTGTGATTGTTCTATTAGCTATCAGATCCATTTCACTCGGAAGAGTATAAGTTTCAGAAATTACACATGATACAATGATTTCTTCCTGTAATACCCACCATACGAACTCCAAAAGCTTTTGCAACACCAGCTAGGGTAACATCAGAGTGTAACGGTCCAACTCCTCCATATACAAATACCTGCAAGAAATAGCCAAATGTAACCAGCATGCAAAACAAGTAAAACTTTCTGCGAAACCTCAAACGGATCAACTGACAAAACCACGAGATTACCATGTCTGCATCAACTTTCCTTCTTTCAACTTCGTCTGCTACGGAATCTATCTGAATAATGAAGAAACATCACACTACCTGTTACAAACAAAGCCTAATATATGGAAATAAGACTACAAATCACAATCTATAACATGAGGGCAAATCTAGTCTTGGTTGATTATGAGTGAGAGAGGATTACATTAGATGTAAATGTCTCTGAGAATCTCATACTGATGTTACAAAAAAGGCAGCTGGAAATTGTAAAAGAAAAAAGTGATGCATTGGCTTTGTAGTGCAGCTGGTAGCATGAAATAATCAAACCCAAAACTCAGTATATCTACTTACATAAAATTACAAATGATTGCCTCTTATTTAAGCATTGCTAACAGTAGCAAGAATTGATCTATTATACATGAAATAGTAGTACTCACATCACTTTGAACAGCGACACTTCGTGATACAACCCACCCTATCTCATGAAGTTTTCTGAACAATAAGGGTCCCAAGTAGTCCACCGCAGTTCCAGATCTGAGCTTGGCAATATTAAGAGGTACATGAGTTTGGAAAGTGATGAATGCTAGAACTAAAATCCTATGTGCACAGAAAATTCCAGTGCAGACGGCCATACTTCCACCTTCTCAACACACATTGCAAAAACCCATTAAATTTTAAAATTATATTAAAATCATAGAAGCAAAATGCTCTGAATTGATCAATCGATATCAGATGTAGCTGTCCACACTTAACATAATTACACGGTGCATTCATCCCTCAACTAAAGAAGTCAAATCTTAATAATAAATCCGATCCCTCAAAACCAAACTAGAATAAAAAACAATTATCACACAGCACAAATAAAATCCTTAAAATCTACAAGTTCAGTGACATTCTCTTACAGTTTCAGTCTATAGTCAATGCAAATATGTGACTTACAGAATTTCATCCCCGACAGATATGATTGAAGCCACTGGGGTGCTGTGTTGATGCTCATCCTCACTATTTACTCCATTACTGATTGTGTTAAAACAACTAGAGACAGGTGGCACTATCTTTTTCACCCTGCCAGCTCTTTCCATTCTTCCATCTAAAAGCCTATGTGCAGGTTTGAAATGTTCTTCTCCTTCTGCACTACTGCCTGTACACAATAATGTGTTTGGGACAGTATCATATATACTTCCTATAGAAGTGTATCTGCATGAACAAACGGAATCAGAGTAATGAATCTTGATAAGTGGGCTAGGCATCTCACATCAATCATCTAGTCATGAGAATAGCATGAAACGCAATAAGTATCAAAACATCTATCTAGTCTAGTTGAGGATGCGCCCAAATTCTCAACATAATGGTTTAAGATTTGCAGCTCACCCTTTATCATAAAGACTGCAATATGGAACCTTGCATGTTAAGAGGAAGGCCCAAACATCTCTGCCAAACATAACCAACAGTCAGAAAGTTACGTCAAATCACTGTTCAGTATCAGAAAAGTCTTCTTCGGAGTCCTTACGGACCTTTGAAAATGCATAGTAATAAAAGGTAAAAAACTCATATATTTGGCACTCTATAAATGCCCAATATCTTCAAATATTGACCATCTATGAAAAAATCAAGGTGAATAGATTAAGTTCTTATGCAGTTAGTCAAAAACAAGTTGTGTAATCATTTGCGAGTACTGTATATGATTTTGTGTCCGTTGCCATCAATGCCTCTGCAACCGAATATCCCTTATTTGGTCCTGAGTGTCCAATTGTGTAATCAAGATATTATTAGGGAGAAAGTGGGCATATTTTCTTCTACGGACAGATACCTGTATGACCAATCTAATATGGGATTGACTCTCATGAAAGGTGGCCATCCTGGTGAACTGGGAGAAAATTGCTCCTGGCCAACCTGCAAAAAATGTGAAGGGATTGGACAACGAGAATACGTACACAAAGATTCAGAGTGATAAAATGGAACTAAATTGGTACTGGTACTCCTTAATGTGAAAAGAGGGCATCAGTCTCAATTACCGCGGTAGGGTCACCATTTCGGACTCCGAGAAAAATAGCTCTAATCGGTTCAGACTTGAGTAGCGCTTCTAAGCCAGACTTGAAGTCCAAACGAATGATATCCAATTTTAGACCATACCTACTCAAAATATGATGTCACAGGTAAGAAATTTACGAAATAAAACATGGTAAAGCTTTTATTAAGGGAAAGGGCGGGGTTTCTTCTCACTTTGAGGCTGTTTCGTAAGTGAATGAATTGATTTCAGGGAAAGCTGAGGGGCTCTCAAAATAAATAGTTCGAATCGGAAAAGTTGGCCCATCCTCTGCTGTGCCATCACTAATCATGCCTTGTTCCTGTTCATGCAAATAGTAGCCAGCCCTGAGTAGGTGCAGCAAAACCTGCAAATAATAGTTATGAGTCAATAGTTAACACAAGGAAAAAGGTAGTTTCCATGTTATTATATTTAAAAAAGGTCCCAAGGAAAAGTGTTTTCCATATCATACAGTTGAATCCTTCCCTCCATTGAAACTGAAAGCAACCTCTTTAATCCTGCTTAAACAAAGTTTCAAGACATGTCATCATGATGGAATATCAGTGTATTCCCTTAAGGTGTCCAAAAAAGAGGCTTCCGCCTACAGAGGCTATTTGTAGACCCAGTTTGCAGGCTATTATTACGTGCTACCAACAGAGACAAGGAGGCAAACGTGAGCACGAACAAGAAGAAAGTTATGAGTGCATTTTAGTTTGGTGAATTAAATGATAATTGTTGTTTAATCAAAGACTTGAATTGAGATAAATCTGTCACCTCCACCCTCAATAGTTCAGTTTCAGGAAAAAGAAAAGAAGCTCAAGTTCCAAGCAACATTCTTCTCTAACCTAATTGCCTACAGCCCTTAAAATGTGGATAATTTCCCTTCCCACTAATTCACCTTTATGCAACTTTCTTACTAATCAACAGGGTATGTATCGCAATCAACTCAGGTTGTTGCCTAATCATCCACATTCTCAATCAAGTCTAAGATCAAATGAAGAGCGATCCAACACAGAACTCTTAACAATTTCAAACCTCGGACTGCACAAAATATGCAACAACCAAGCCAACTCATAGAAACCTAAATGGAAAACCTTTTCGCTAATTCTCCTTTATTCCACTTTCTTAATAATCCACAGCGAATGTCTGCCCATCATCTACAGTAGCTGCACAGTTCCTCCATCAATTGAAAACATCCAAATTCTCAATCAAGTCTAAGATTATAAGACGAACAATCCAACACGCAACTCAACAATTTCAAACCTCAGACTGAGCACCAACCAAACCAACTTAAAAAAAAGAGATCCAAAATTGAGCAAAAAGGCCAGACTCACGAGTACAAGACGAGAGCTCGCTGTATAACGAAGACGGCAGTTTCGTACTTCCTCTGAAGCCTCCGATCACCGCTCTCCCTAACCGCCTTGTCGATCTCCATCGCAGCAGCAACTTGAGAACCAAAACCGATTAAGCTTTCGGAAACCGAACAATGTTAGCATTCAGGAGACGAAATCGAATATACCTCGGAGACGGGAATCCGGATTGGGAGATCGCTGCCACAAGTTGATTATCCGCCAGGCCTGGGAGGAGGAAGTGGGTTTGTTCTTTGTATGCTTCTTTCCACTTTCACTTCAGCCCACAAAGTCAATACGCCGTCGCTCGGAGCACCTCCTCAGCACTATAAGCACTTTCACGTTTGTCATTCGGTTTTATTTATTTAATTATATGAAATTATAAATGTTATATTCTGATTTTATTCTGATTTTTTTTTGGGAAGTGTTAAAAAAAGTGGTCATCGTCATTATCATCAATGTCGGCTCGTTCGTAGTTTGTAACAATTATCAATTATATAGTTAATTAACAACTATTTTCAATTCAAATTTAACTAAATTCAACACTTTTAATTTGGTTAATAATAAGATTATAAAATATAATAATTAATCACATGTTGGCATGTGGAGATTTTAAATTAATTATATCATTAATTACATTATTGGATATGTGTGAAATTATAAGGGTTACCATAAATAAAAACTGTTACAATAAGTTTTTGACACCTCGCATTAATAAGTTTTCATTTCGAAACCCATTTACTAATATTGAAACAATTTTTTGTTTGTTTTTTTAAAAAATAGAATTTTATTAAGAACGAGCGTAGGTACCCGTCGTTCCGACGGGGGAAATTTGGTATTACTACTTGAGCGCAAGGTTTCATCACAGGAGTTTGAGCGGTCAGATACCCTGCAAGAGGCTCGGGTGGCGGTGCCAACGGTTCAATCCCGGTGACCTTCCAAACATCACAGCACATTGTGAACTGCGGATTTCGAATGGTCGATCCCGTTCTGTTCACACGCTCCTCCACCCAGTGAAATGCTTGGCATGACTGACAGCGAACATCCATGCTTGCCAGCTTGTGACGTAGCTCATCTCCAACCGCATTGATAGCTTGCCGCGCACGTGCAAGTGCTTGCTGAGATGCCTGCTCCTCGGGCTGAGTTGCCCTTTGATTTTGCTCCCGCTCTTCAGCCACAGCATGATTGCTCTGCAGATCCTCAAGTTGCTCCTCAAGGATACGTTCAGCACGCCAATCAGCTCGATTGCTCTGCTGTTTTCGAGCGATGCGTCGGGCTCGCGAGCAAGGCGATTTTTTCGTGACTGGATGCTCTCATTGACTACTATTGCAAATCAACAGGTTAAAAAAGAGCATTTGAAATGTAGAGCAAAAGTTCTTTTGATTGCAAAACAGCAGGTTAAAAGAGAGCATTTGAGATGTAATGCAAAAGTTGAATTATCCTACCCTCTTGAGCTGTCCCTTCGACTCGTCCTTCTTGTTGCATAGCAGCTGCTCTGGCCTTTTTTTGGGCACTTTATACATTCGAAAAGCATGAGACCGGGGTAGAAGGACAGACAGGGGAGACAGACAGACGGGGATATGGACAGACGATGGTCATAAAGACTGACCCAGAGGGGGAGACGGACAGACGATGGTCATAAAGACTGACCCAAAGGGGGAGACGGACAGACGATGGTAAAAAAGACTGACCTGACGGGTTTGGATCGATTCGGTTCGTGAAAAATTTAAAACCAAATCAAATTATTAGTCATCGATTTTTTAATATTTGAAACCGTAATCGGAAATTTAAAATCGAACCACTAACATTTTAAATCGAACCGAACCGATTGATTTCAAACCGAACCAAAACTGAACTAAAACCGAACCAACCGATTTCAAACCAAACCAAACCGATCGATTCGGGAGCGTCGCGACAGAAATCCTATTCTGTTATAGTAGTAGATGCTCAAAAAGTCTTATTCAGGGCAGAAAGGAGCTCAAGAGCTCTAAAAAAAATATGAAACATTACGAGTTGACAAAAAAATAGTATGATTAACATCTAGCTGAAAAGCCAATTTAACCTCTGCAAAAAATCAAAAGATCATAACGAGATGATTTAGCTAAACTCGTGGGTGAAAATCGACAAACGACTAGCAACTTCATTCATTTTAAAACAAACATTTTATACGATTCTATACAAAGGTATAATTTTGATTTAATGTTTTTTGTCAGGGCGACACACCCCTCCACGTAGATAGTGGAGTTAGACTCATTGCGGATCAGATCATGCGCACCTCCAACATATTCATATTCATGTGGTACCATCAAAACTTGAACCGTTTGAATTAAATCATTATTAATAATAAAAGATGTTACTTTTACATTTAAAGCAACAAAGAAATACTAATCTAATTCATTCAAAAAGCTTTTATTATAAATAATAAAGATGCTTTTAAATTTAAAACATCATATAAAATCCTAATTCATATAAAAAATCTTTATAAAAAGTAGACAACATATATAAGTATGAAATGCTTAAGTGACATAAAAAAACTTTAATAAATTATAGACAATGTTTTTCCAAAAGTGCATTATAAAGTTTTATTATACAATCGATGACTAACACTAACTAATAACTATCGTAAAAATTCTTTTCATAAAACGTCCAGCAGAAGAACTACAAAAACGACATGTCAGATTGAAATTAAACGGTTTGAAATCTGAAAAACTACCCACAAAAATTTAAGATGACAAAAATTTCTAAATCCAATCGTATACCATTTAAGGGCATCTTCAATATATGGCTAAAATTCTTAATAATTATTTAAAGTTTTTAATTACTAAATACTTTGATAACCATTCACTTTGATCTAAATTGCTTATTCTTATTAGTTACAAGTATTTGGAGTTACATAAATGGTTTTCTAGATTTGCAGGGTTTTCAAAGTTTCTCAAAAAATTTGGAGTTTGGTGGTTTCAGACTTAAAAATGTTTTCAGTATTTTAAGCTTTAAAGTTTTATAGGATTTTTAAGTTTCGAGCTTTTGAAAATTTTTGAAATAGTTTAAAAACACTAAATATTTGTAACCCCACAAATCTTAAAACTATAAACCAAAAATTCTAAAATTATGAAATTTCTAAAAAAATAATAAAAACATCACTTTAACCATTCAAATATCCATTTTATAATTTCTATGCCGTGAGATTGTAAATCTATCAAGCCATAAAAATAAAATTCAGCTACATGGTTAATTAGTAGCGAAAATTTAATAAAAAATATTGACATTAAATAGAAGATGGTAAAAATATACATTAGTTTTGTAATTTATAATAATGGATTAAATATTTGCAATATTTATAATATCTAATATGACATTTAGGCTGTGTTTGGTTGGAGGAAAGTTAGAGGGAAAAAAAATTTAATAGAAAATGAAACTCTCATAAAATTCATCTTATTTTCTCTATGTTTGATTTGAAGTGGAAAATTTTGTGAAAATTAGTAAAACATTCTTTAATTTAAACAAATTTTCCTTTCTATCTTCTACCTAACTTTTCATTTAGTTTTCCATTTCCAATTTTCTCTAAACCAAACAAAAGATTCATTTTCATTTTCCCTCAGATTTTTCTTTCCCTCAAATTTTCCCTAAACCAAACACAGCCTTAGGATATGATTACAGATATAAGAAAATTTGGTATATAAAGTATTATTAAAAAGTCCTCTCACCACATCAAAATAAAATAATTTTTATGTAATAGAATGGAGATGATCTTAATATCCCATTGTTGTGGTTATTCATTCAACAGTAAATGGACAGAATACAACACTAATGGAAAATCTCAAGGTACTCTCATTACATTCATTTTGCTTTTACATTTCCAGGTCAGACAATTACATCTTAAATACAACTTGCACGCGAAAAAATATCTCTCAATCTATAAAGCCGAATAGCTCTCATGGCTGGCACTATCGATCAATGAACGACTTGTTCATCAACTCAACTGCATTGTCCATGAACTGCATTGAACAGAAATGAATAATTTTAGAATACCGTTTTAATCTCGTCGTCAATGAACATAAATCAAATTAAAAAAGAGTTGCCCATATACTCACAAAGACATGTTAAAAAGGGTTATTTCCGTTGCACCCAAGTCCTATAGTTCTTTTATGCTTTCAGTAGATACAGATTGCTATGAGTATGTCCTAAGATTATCAGGTTGCTGTGTGAAAAATTTAAGATCGTAAACTGGTGCATATAATCACTCCATTTAAGAAATTTGCTGCCAACGCTCCTGCTACCGATCTAAACTATGGAGTACAGCGGAAAATATTAATTAGCAGGCATATGAAAATATAACCTTTCCAAGTAGCTGCAGCTCTCGTCCAACTGGTTCCAGAAATTTCAGGTCAACCTCAACGGGCCACACCTGCAAAGATGATGAGAATGAACGCCATGCACAAAATTTGATGGAACCAGATAGAAAAAGAGAACCCTAAATTTGCAATCTTGTCGACAAATGCGAATACTAAAATTTCAGTGAAATGTCTACCAGCACAAATGGAAGATACTCAGTTGGTAAAGCTTTTTGTGAGGACCCATCCACATCAATTAACTTAAACATCAATGAGTTCGAAACGGAGATGACAACTGGATGCTACCTTCAACCCAAGCACTTTAACAGGCGTAGCCAACCCAGGCACGATACAGTCTGGCCCAGCTGCTTCCACAACTGCCTCAGTCGCCATCCCACTCCCAATCGGATTATGATGCTGCATTGAACCCGTTTACGTCAAACACAGCAAACCAATTCAAGAATTTGTGAAAGACATCAAAGACTGTTTTCTAACTAGTTCGTTCATATAAACAGAGAATACATAATAGGCGGCGAGACCAAGAAACCGAACCTCCATGACAAAACACGCGTAGCTGGTGTAAGGATTCTGGGGCACGCGAAGAATGGGCGAAAGATGGATTTTTGGGATGGGTTTCGCGGAACCCGATGCCGCCCTCCACGGCGCGTCCTTCTGCAGCGTAGCAGCTCCTCCCTTCGCGGACATCTCCAAGCCTCAACAAGAAGTCAAGAATCCAGCTTACACAACACCAATCAAAGCCCGATAACAGTAAATCAAAACAGGTCGCAGATGACTCAATATCGGAAATGAGGGTTTACAGAGACTAGAGGCGCGATTGAACTGATTGCTTGCTATATATGAAAACGGTATGGTGATGATGGTGATTGGGATTTGTGGAGGTGGATGAATTCGGATTATGGGTTCGATTAGGTTTTGAGGATTTCTGAATGCCGATTGGGTTTTTGTGTGGATAATCTTAGCTTGGTTGGGCGATAATGTTCACGTCTTCAGTTAGATCCGAATCATCTTCAGTTAGATCCGAATTATATCCCAGCTTTAATAATTTGTACAACATAAAAAATAAAAATATTTTAGATTTTTCATTTATTAATTCTCAACTGAGTCCCTTCCCCATAAATGAATCCACAATCGAATAGGAATGAAGTGCCAATTCAATGGGAAAACTAAAAAAATCAAAATTATAACCGTTTTGTTCTCCAATTCAATTTATATACTTGTTTTAATATCCAAATACTTACTTGATTTACGTTAAGACCCCGGAAACTTCCGCCAAAGCCTAGGTAACTAGGTTAGTGTGTTTGTGGATGCGGACAAGAGACTTGTTAGTTCATCAAAGGACATTTTTTTTTGAGTTTGGGATCTTGAAAGTCAGTACGGTATGCAGATTCGGTGGCCATCACAGTGAGATTTGGTCTATAGATATTAATCCAGCGTAAAGATGGGTCTGCAGATCAGGAACTTAGGTTTTACCATTTTACATAATCAAATAAACCTTGAATCAGATGATGCTATAAGGTGACCTGAAGTTTCAGGTACTGAAACAGAGAACGGGGAGTCAGTGCATTATCATAAAAGGGAAATGCGGGAAATGCTTAGATAGTGTTTCCGAGTTGATAAGTGGAAGGAGATGGAAGGAGTTGAGAGGATTGCTAAAATTAGATGTGTTTCTGAGTTTTAGTAATAGGGAGAGAGAAAGCAATGCAATGCTTCGGGGAGTTGAAAATAAGCATTGATCCGGAGATTTCTGAATAGGTCAATCTTTCGAATTGCTGCTGAATCTATGGGCAGGCAAGAGACAACCTGGTGAACTGAAACAATTTAGTATCTAGAGGAAAAGAAAGCAAAAGTGATGCCGTCGTAGTGGCGAGCGAAATGGGAGCAGCCTAAACCGTGAAAACGGGGTTGTGGGAGAGCAATACAAATGTCCTGCTGCTAGGTGAAGCGGTGGAGTGTTGCACCCTAGTTGGTGAGAGTCCAGTAACCGAAAGCATCACTAGCTTATGCTCTGACCCGAGTAACATGAGGCACCTGGAATCCCAAGATTTGGTGGGGTCAAATGCATCAAAACCCCATTTTCAAATCCTTCTGATTTGAGTGGATTCCTGAAAAAAAGACAATTTCACTCTTCATATTCTTTTCTTCTTAAATTATTAGAGGGGCATTTAAGTAACTGAATATTAATTTCTACTCTCATTCTCATACCGTCATACTTTCTTACTCAGTAACCCACTTTTCCTTCACTTTCTTCCCAAATGCATAATCGGGATCAACTTTTTTGCTTCTACTCCCAAATCCTCTCTATCCCTTTCCTCTCCTTTCTGTCTCAATCATTTCTCTCCATTTCCATCCAAATTCGGAACAAAGCCTAAACATTTTGGTGATATTGTAAAGGCAGAAGAATCACAGAGTTGCGACTGTAAGATTTAACTAGTCTGGAAATCTTTTGGCTTGCCAAGCTGCTGGAATGATAGTTTATGTGTTCAGTGTTTTAGATGATGCTGGAGCCAAGCGTAAAGCCAAACGAAGACTCCGTAGGAAAAAGGTGTAGAAATCGTCCAGTAAGCAGATGAAGTAACAGAAAATGCGAATTGTGAACAAGCTCTGGAGTCTGGATGAAAGCAGCACCCCAAGTGTGCTTGCTGCTGATATCTTATAAACATATCAGAGAAGATAATTTACAGAGCTGTTGCAACTTTAATACTGCTACGGGCTATCTTCCTTGTGTTTGTACCAGAAAGCTGAGCTACTCTTATTGCTCCTGAGAGTTTTATATTCAAGCTTTGGAAGGCAGAATGGGGTCTGCCAACTGAGACTGAGAGTCACTTCCTCTGGCTTTAATCTTGGAAAGAATGAAGTAAAGAATGCCTGCTAGGAAAAAGCTAACAAACCAGGCATTGTTGTAGATGATGACAAACAAGTCTGGAACTGAGCTCAGAATCCCAACATTGTTCAGCAGGCCAGGAACTACAGGGAGAATTCCCACAATCAGAGCTGCCATGGCCGTCAAGTTGTAACCACCCGAGTAGTAATAGGCTCCGTCGGGACTCAGTGTGTACAAGTCCTTCAGGCTTAGATTCATCCGGCGTATGAGATAGTAGTCAGCAAGAATAATGCCCCCGATCGGACCCAGCAACGCTGAATACCCGATAAGCCATGTATACACGAAGCTCTCGCTCGACTTCATGAGCCTCCATGGCTGGAAAGCTATGCCAAGCAATGCCGTCAGCAGAGCCCCTCTACGAAAAGTGAACACGGAAGGACTGAGGTTGACCAGCGCATTAGCGGGAGCAACCACGTTGGCTGCAATGTTGGTTGTTATAGTGGCGAGGCTGATGCCGATGATAGCCAGGATCGTAGTCCCTAACCCTCCAATCTCCCCTAGTAGCTGAATCGGGCTAGAGATGACCCGTCCGAAAATCACAGCAGTGGATGAAGTGATCGCCAAGCCAACGAACGTAAACAGTCCCATGAACACGGGGAGCCCAGCCTGACCTATAACCTGGTCAGCCTGCGACTTGGCGTAGCGGGTGAAGTCAGGAATGTTCAATGCCAGAGTTGCCCAGAAGCTGATGTTGGCAGTCAACGAAGGGAAAAACAGCGCCCAGAACTCCCTGCCGGACAGCCTAGACGACAATGCCAGCATATGACCAAAGCCACCAGCCTTCACATAAGCCCAAATCAGGAAGCTGGAAGTCAGCAGAATCAAAATGGGAGCTGAGTACTTCTCCAGCTCCCTGATCCCATCAATCCCCTTCCAGACAATCGACAGCTGCGCCAGCCAGAAGGCGATGAAACAAGCAAATTCCAGCACAGATGTTCCCAGCCAAGGCACCACCTCAGCGAAAACTGAGCTCTTGACCGACCCGGGCAAAAGCAAGAAAATGGCTTCACCGCCAATCCAAGTCTCGATCCCGTACCACCCGCAGCCCACCAGAGCCCGCAGCAGCGTGGGCACGTTGGCTCCGCGAATCCCGAAAGCTGATCTAGCCAGCACGGGGAATGAAATGCCGTATTTAGTCCCGGGTTGACCCGTTAAGACCAGAGGAAACAGTAAGATGACGTTGGCAGTCACGACAGTCGCTACGCCCTGCCACCAGGCCATCCCTACATCCACCAAGCTGCCAGCGAGGTAGAAGCTCGGGACTCCGACCACCAGCCCGATCCACAGACTGGCGAGTTCTGACCAGGCGAAGGTGCGTTCTGAGGGGGTGGTGGGTCTGAGGTCGTCGTTGGTGAGAGCCGGGTCGGGTCGAAAGTAGGAGTCGTCGGAGTAGTTGTTGGGGTTGATGGACACCATCGGAGTACGAGCGTGGCGTTTTCTGAGATGGGTCGGAGACGAGGAGGTGAATGTGAGGGTGAGGGGTGGTGGTTGTCCGTAGGTGGAACTTGTGGCTGAGGATTTGAGGATTGGATATGAAGAACAGCGAGGGATGAGGTCGGTGGGGCTGGAAGATGGTGAAACGAAACACCACCTGCTGGAAGCCATGAGCAGAGTGATTGCGATTTTGATGATGTTTGTGGTCTGGAGACGATGGAAATTGAGCTGTGTGCGCTTTTGCTGTTGATCTCTGTAAGTCTCAGGTTGACTGTTTTTCAATGTGTGTATTTGTGGCGTGTGAAATTCAATCAATGAAATGGTAAAAGACAACATGGGACCGGAATACTAGCAAATCACATGCATCTTTCATATTCTTCAACCATGGATTCCACTTCATGGATATCTGTCACCGAGACTCTCGGTCCGACGATGGATCAAAGATAGTAATTCAGATCGCTATAAAAAGTTAACCTTTTTATTTTGAGTTTTTGTGATACATAACTCACTATAATTTCAAAGTATCGAAGGAAAGTTGGGTAGTTCCAGAGTTTTAAAAACAATTCATTTCATCCCAGCTGGTATATGACAAGTTATTTCAAGTAAGGAATTTGAAAAATAAACGTTACTCGTTTAATAAAATGATAATACATGCTATTTGCCGGGTGACAAGATGTCACAGCCCCCTCCCTTCATCCTTCCACGGTTCTAAAAAGCGTTCTAGATGGCCGTCTTGCCGCTTAGGTGATGGATGTTATAGTCAAAGCTTGGAGTTGCGAGATAAATGCTGATTTACTAATTCTTGCGTGAGTTAACAAGTGTCGCATGAGCTAGTCCGATATTTAGACCGTGACATTGGACGACCCTCAAACGTCCTGACTTGGCATTAGGTGCTAAAAAATTGTCTAATTAAAGTCAACACCGATTAATCGGTCAGACAACTAAGCCTTTTATTTGGCGGAGCACAGTTTTGACCGATTTTTCTTTTTCTGTGTGTCATGTTCATGTTGGTCTAGGAGAAGTTGTGCTTGTTTCTTCTTTTAAAATCTTTCATTCAAAATATTAGTGAAATGTTCTTTTCATAAGAATAGAGGCTGGATGCTAAATTGTGATTGGACTTGATTTAATTTACATATTTATTATTAATAATGATATTTTTAATTATTTATTGAATATTATATATATGTACAGAGGGAGATCGAATGTAAACGGAGAGAGAAAACTCTCTAAAAATCCTCCAAACACTTCCCAAATACTACTAAACATCATCGGCCTGCTTGAATCTAACATCATCTAGATTGACTCCACAAAAATATGCAGCGATGACGGATGTTGTTTCAATAAATTAACTGATAAAATTGAATGACAACAACTATAATAATTGAAATTTTTGCATCAGGTACTACTTGCAAGGAAAAGAGCAGCTATGAGAGATAGTTAGAGGTAGCGAAATGTTTAAACCATCAGTAAAGAAAGCTTGCAAGAAATGACAGACAAGGAGTCACAGTTCAAAGTTACGTCATCATTTGAATTAGTTCAATCAGACGTATTTGGCCTAGTCAAATATATGTTAGTAAGTTGCTATAAATGTCCATGATAACCTTCATTGATGATTATTCTAGATATATTTAGATTGATTTTATAGAGACGAAATGAGAAGCCTTTAAAAAAAAATTTGCATTTCGAGAGGAGATTGAAAAGAATGTGAGATGTCGGTTGTGTGGCTACACATGGATAAGGGAGGTGCGTTCACAACTAGAGAATTCAAGTTATACTTACAACAAAACGGTATAATCACTGGTTAACTTTTCCAAACACACTACAGCAGAATGGAGTTATAGAGAGGAAGAATTGATATCTTGTAAAAATCTGTCGAAGCATGTTACACGCCATAAATATTCTATAACATTTTTGGCCGAGTGTATGAAGATTTCAGCTCATGCAATTAATCAATTGCCTAAGAAAGATTAAAGTTTATTTCACCATTCCAGAAGCTTACTCACTTTAACGTGTTTAGTTGTGTTTGCTATGTGTTTATTTCAAATTATCTTTGAGAAAAATTTAACAGAAAGTCATACAATATTTCTTTGTTGGTTATGAAGTGTTGTGATCCTACAGTTGGCAGTTATTATGTGTCTAAGAATCTTGCATTGATGAAGCTTCTCTTAGTAGTCACCGTGAGCGGTGGTGTTATCTGACTCTAAAGAGATAAGGGATCATGTTCAACCAAAGTTAGAGGAGATTGAAATTCAGACTCCAGATAAAGATATTATAAAGTCCAATAATGAAGATATGATAAGTGTTGAGTTGTCTAGGCCAATGAGAAATCTTTGGAAAACTGGAGTACACCATAATAAGCCAGAAGATGAAACTAGTAGTCAGTTTGGTTAGAAAAGTTAAACTACTATCCCCAAACTCTACAAGTCGCAGAGAATAAGCCTAATTCAGAGTATGCAAATATAACCACGGTTGATGTCAACACGGTGATGGATCCTTCAACGAAGAAACAACCCAGAAAATCAAAGAGGAAAAAGCTTTGAAAGAAAATATGAACGCATTAAATCAAAATGAGGCATGATTATTAGTCCACTCTTAAAGATGTATGAGTCATCTCATATAAATGGGTGTACAAATTGAAGAAGAGACCAGAAAAATTGATAGATATGTACAAGATATGACTTGTAGCCAGAGAATTTCCTTAACAATACCGGATTACACTATGATGAGAAATTTAGTTCATTGATAAAAATCTCAACAGTCAGAGTCTTGATGGCACTTGTGGCAGTTAACCCTCTAAAGTTGGAAAATGGACATTAAAAAGGTATTTCTTCATGGAGAGCTAGATTGAGACATTTATATGAAGCGACCTAAAGAATTTGTGAGTCGAAGTCATAATATAAAGAAAGCATTATATGATTTGAAGCAAGCATTGAGAGCATGATATGAAAAAACTAAAGAATTCTTATTGAGTAGTGACTATTCAACTGCTCCATCTAATTCTAGATTATTTGTGAAAGCTCGGAATGGAAGATTTTCAATTGTGCTGGCATATGTGGATGATATTACCATGACATGGGATAGTAAAGAAATATAACAAATAAGAGAACTTTTCCATCTGTTTTCTTAGGAAAGAAATTGAAGTTAAATCACTTTCTAGAATTGGAAGTGAAGAAAACCAATGAAGGGCTCTTTCTATGCCTGCATAAGTATTCTCTAGATCTTTTACAGAAATATGGGATGCAAGATTATATTGTTAGCCTATATCAACGCGATGGATGCTAATACACATTTACGCTTAGCGGAGAGTAAAGATCTTAAAGATGCGATGATGTACAGAAATATTGTGGGAAACTTGTTTTATCTTATTCTTATAAGACCTGATATTACATGTGCAGTTGGAGTAGTAAGACGATACATGCTTAATTGATTGGCACTTGTGATATTATTATGCTGGCGACCATGATAGAAGACGTCCCACAACCGATTATGCATTTAATCTTGCCTTAGGAGTGATAACTTGATCTAGTAAAAGACAAGCAACAATGTCATCACCAAACTCTTGCTCTCCTATGTTCTTCACTTATATATTTTTCTCCTCACCTCTCCCTATAAAGAACTCACCACGCAATCATTTGTGATCGTAATGGTACACGACAGAGTATAAATACTCCTAGCCATTTTCATTTTATTTCATTACATCAGTCAATATCACATTTTACATATAAAATAGCAAATCACATTTATTAAGAAACAAATTGTAGGCTTTTTGTCCTTCGTAATTTTACATCTTGTGCCCTCATTTTCACCGCACCAACGTTGTTTGAAATGTCGCACACGTAAGAGAAGCGGGGCCAGCACCAGGTTGGCTTGCAAGTAGAGATTGCTTCACCAAGTGAAACTGATGGACTCAAAGTGAAGGTTGTCTGTCAAACCAGATGAGCATATGGTCGCTACTTCATGCCTCAGCTTCTTTGGCCCGCATGCAAGCACTCCCACGTTCCATTCCTTCATCTCTAACAGCAATCCTGCAACCCAAACAAAGGCCGAACAGTCAGCACAAATTGCTCTATTTCTCTGCTTGTGCTGCAGTTGTGGAACTCGGAACTTACTCTTGAGGTCGGGCCTCTCGCCATAGTGTACTTTGGTGCATTGATCAAGGGATTGTTGCGGTAAGCTCTCCATTTCCATATCGGCATTGTAAAGCCACCCTGAGTTGGGTGAGCCGGCAGGAGACGCACCTTCTATGTTCTGGATCTGATTTGACTCTCTGGTAACGTTTCGCTTGTTCCACAGAAACGCCCCGCTGGCTGTGATCACTATGCTAGCGCAAATGAACAACATGCTCAGGAGAGCCCTGCGGGTGGCGGAGTAGATTTTGTTGGTGTTATGATCAATGGGGTAAATGTAATACTGCGTGAGGATGCCCAATAAGATCAGAAACATGAGGAACGAAGCTGAGATGATGGCGGCGAGCCAGAGCCAGCTGTTGGGGCCTAGAATGGCTGAAATAGGCGCGACCGTGGCATTGGGTTTGAACCACACGGTGCGGATTTGTTTTGAGGTCTTCGTGGCTGGTTCTTTCTCCTTTGTTACGAAGGCCTCGATTTGAATGTCCAGGTTAGATAGCTCGGCGCTGCTTGCCTGCGGCAGCAGAAGGTCTAGCATCGCGAGCTGCGATGATGTCTTGAAGGCGCACAGTAAGAGGACTTTCGGGGTTTTGCAGCCTTTGGCGCTTGCCGCAATGAGCTCTCTGGTGATTGAAATGAACGGTGTCAGTCCGCTCCCTCCGCTCACCATCACGAGCATATCATGCCTGAGAAATGCACATCATTCAATCTCAAATCAGCCTAAGAATTTGTTGGAGTAAAAAGGTTTCGTGGGCTTGGCAGAAGCAGAAATTTACTTGAGAAAGTTGGTAGTGGCAGGTCCATAAGGACCTTCAACCGAGACATCAAGCCTGTCGACTGAAGCCGGCGAAGAGAGGATTTGGTTGAGCTTCTGCGTCCAGCTTCCCTCACTTTTGATGACAACGCTCAGCCTCTGGGCCTCCAGGCTGCTACTTGAGCTGATTGTGAACGGATGCCACTGCAGCCTGGAAATGCTCGGCACATTGACAAATATGGTGCTTGTCGGGGTGTAACTTAAAGCTGCCACCGTTGACCGGCCAGACACACAACAGCAGGCCATGTTAGTCTTACTTGCAGCACAAAACATGCGGACGAGAAACACATTGCAGCAAGGGAATTACGAATTGTCAACTCACCTGGATTTTTGGCGAAGTTGAGTTCAATAGTGCCACACGGCAAAACTCGAGCGGAGACCAGGCGCACGCGTCCCCTGGACTGCAAGAACCTTATGTAGCGGTCCACCAGGAAGAGGTAGAAGCCCGGGAGCATCATGGTGGTGAACCCGATCCCGACGTGGAGGATGAAAAAGATCACGAAGAGGATGTAGAGGCAGTGTGTGTAGAAGAAGAGCTCGAACATTTTGCGCCTTATTCTCGGCAAGGTACATGCCCACATGATCAAACCGGCTATCAAAGCCAGCTCTCCAGGCACGTTGGCAACTCCTGTATTCTCCCATGACAACATCTGCACAATAGAAATCTATTCATCATAATCATTTTCATAATCTCAATTCAATGTGTTGATTCTTGTGTACCTCGTGGAGCTCATGGGTGGCAATCCAGTAGATGACGTAGCAGAGTCCATGAGCGGTGAAGATGGCCATCATAACGTGTCCCAGCCATATGTGATACTTGATGCTCGACTCGGAGGTCAACCCGAAGACCCCCAGAATGGAAGATCCTCTCGCCACCGGGTAAAACAAAAGAGCCAAGCAGACGTTGCCGAGCAGCCCCAGCCTGAGTCCCGTCACCTCCAGCTTGGCCTCCCACCTGTGTTCGTAACGCAACAAAGGTTGAAACATGAAACGCTTTGTCACGCACTCGTATATGAAGGTCATCATCGTTGAAGGAACTATGTGTAAGCACTTGCCTCTCTTCGCCGCTCTTGGCGAGTGATTTGGGAGTGATATTAAGGAAGCTGTTGTGCAGGTACGTGTAGAGAGTCCAGATGAGGAGGGACGCGAACATGCCTAGAAATGCAAGCTCTATGGCCGATACGATCCCAAGCGGTCCTTTGACGAGGGCAGGACGCTTCCATTGAGCTAACCTCAGCTTCAACCTGCTCTCACTGCATAACCAGTAATCATACTCAATTTCGTTGATCACGGACGGGCAAACAAGAGCCATGCTACAGCAGACTAGTTGTGCATATACCTGCTGGCTTGGGTGGTAGCAGTGTGGTTGAGTTTCTTGCCGAGATGGATGTAAACGCAGCCCAAGATGGCGACAAAGAGCATCGGGGAAGTGAAGACGAGAGTGTTGGCACCTGAGACAGACAGATAAGTTTACAAAGAAAGAAAGAAACCAAACTACAGCCAGCCGAGTACTCAAAAGGTGATGAGTTCCTCCACTTCAGAACATTATGATCGACCGCATGCAGATGGAAATTTTGTTACCTTGAGAGCCCAAGTAGGTGGAGTTATTAGTCTTGGCTCGGATCTTGACCTGCCAGTCTTGCCTGTAGGTGTTGGTGGGAACCATGATCCACACTAGAGCGTAGCCCAGGAGCACCACGACTATCAAAGCCTTGATGCAACCTCTTACGGCCCTCACACCTCCCTGATCGTGGACGGCTTTCGAACTCGGCGCTCTCCCGGCCATGTTTGACTCCATGAATGGCAGTGGCTATAGGAGGAACAAGAAGAAGCGATAGGAATGTGAGGATGTGGATGGGTTGAGTGTAGAGACTAATAAAGGAGTATAAATAGGTGGGAAATGGGATGAAGTGAAAGCCTGCTGAACCTTTCAAATGCTTTTTTACAAGTCCCCAACTTGGGTGGTCATTCGCCATGCCACCTTCACATTCGCCATGCCACCATATATGATTATATTCCCACACCTAGTGAGGCACTGAGGCAACAATTCTTCTCTCTTTTTTCACCCCAACTATTTCGTGAGCAAATTCATGAAAAAAATCACACCAGATTATCTTCACCAATCTTCGTTCCTGGTAATTTAAGTGGAGCTATGTGCATGTGATCGTATGTTCTTTTTTTTAAAGAAACATGTCTCGATTTTGATTGAGCTGGTTGAATTCTTGTCTTCCACACTCTTCTGATTTCAAATATACTGATTGTATTCCTACAAAAAGACAAACTATATTTATTTTTAGATTTGTTTAAAAACAATAATAGTGTAGAAATAAAAATGAAGAGGGTCAATATATTTTGTATATGTAATACGTAAATAAGGTCTTCAATACGATGAAGATACAAAGACTCCTATATATACATTGATATCGTCATAACGTTATGAATGTAGTAATAGCATGTAGCCCATTATTAATTTCCTTGTAATTTTTTTATTGTTAAGATAACTGACAATATTAAATATATGTGTTCCAATTGTTAATGACAAATAAAAATAAATAAAATAAAAATAAAAATAAAAATACATTATATTAAATTATAAGTAAAAGGTGAGAGAAAAAGTAAATCTGTTCCACAAATATGCAAATAAGTTATTAAAATAGTCTTACTGAATCGGATCACATACTTGGAAATTTTAATAGATTTTCACGTCATGTTTTTTTCTCCAATAATAGCCCTAATTATTAAAGGCTAATTCTGGATAAAAACAGCGTGCCATATATGCTACCTTTTTCTTACGAAAGCGGCAATCTATTGCGATTTAGACATAAGAGATGCTTGCATTGTACTAAGAAAGGCAAATTGAAATGAGAGAAAGTCAATGGTTGGATTTGAAATTTTTGACGTCAGACTGATTTTGAATCAGCTCACGCGTACTTCCAACATATATATGTGTATACGGTGCCATCAAAATTTAAACTTAGAATTTTGGATTACTAGACAATAAAATTTTGAATTACTAGGCCCATCACCTTTTTTTGAA
Source organism: Kalanchoe fedtschenkoi (assembly GCA_002312845.1). Lineage (NCBI taxonomy): Eukaryota > Viridiplantae > Streptophyta > Magnoliopsida > Saxifragales > Crassulaceae > Kalanchoe > Kalanchoe fedtschenkoi. The sequence continues at coordinate 1,803,367 of NQLW01000011.1, forward strand.
GAAGAAATCTTTTTGTTTGAAGTAGAAATCTTTTAATTTATCATTATGTCCAATATTAATTTGAAAATTAAGAATTCTTATCTTTTGCAGTAAACTTTTACATTCACCTAATACGGATGATATTCATAAAAATAGTCTTATTTTTATCCAATACAATTTTTAATTTAAAAAATTAACATTACATATGTCAAATGATGAATAAAGAATACAAATAAAATTTATATAATTTTCTGACTATTAATTAGTACTTGACAGCTATAAAAATCTCTTAATTTGATTTACAATCGTTTATCATATAATAGAAATATTTAAATTTTCATACATTTTAATTGAATACTCCCTCCGTCCTCTATTACATGTCGTTTAAGGATAATTTGAGTAGATTAAGGTATAGTTAATGCTAGCGGTTGAACAAATTTAATGAATGAGTGGTTAATGTTTTTATAAAAAAATTCGTGCAAAAAGTAAAATTGGTAGATGATTACTGGTGGGGAATGTATTTTTTATTGAATATGATAATAAAGTGATTAATGTTTGACATTTTAAGGTAGTTGTTGACATTAAATATGCATTGAAAATTGTTAAGTGACAAGTAAAAGTGGACAAAAAAATTCGGTTAAGTGACATGTAAAAGAGGAGAGAGGGAGTATACCTCAAAGGTGGTGATGTCTGCTTCAAAAATTCTTTTTTCATTCTTATTACCAAGTTTATTAACACGTGTCAGAATTCGAAGGCAACAGATTTTCATGGGCAAACTCGAGGTAAAATTGTGAGTTGCATGTCTGACAATGTTTTGGGTGCTTGACGCAGCACTTATGATACGATTTCCAATTTTATTGTCGGTCCAATACTAAATTTATGTATTATTTAATTAAAACGGATTTATTTTAAGTTTCGTCTAACTCATTATCAGCTTTTATTTTGAATTAAAAATATTTCTTTATTTTTAGAATTTATTTCTTTTTATATGTTGATATAATATAGCATCAAATACAAATTTCTCAAATGTAATATAAATCGGTGAACTTCACCACTTTGAAGAGACTCATCAATACAAATTTCTCAAATTCATCACAAAAGTCGGTCAAATTGGTGTTCATTTTGAATGAACATCTGAATATTCACTTTAAAGAACTTCACATTTTATGCTCAATAATCATCTTTTTTGAAAATTAAATTAATATTTTTCTATCCTCAAATTTCTTAATGGAAAAAACACAAAATTTGTGGATATATTTGAGCTTTAAACATGTTTCTCGAAATAAAACCAATATTCAGTTAATTAAAAACTAAATATACAATTTGGTGAACTAGACATTTATATTTTAGACATTTTGAAGCACAATTGAAAATATAAAAAAAATTCACTACCATCATCTGAAAACACAGTTAAAAAGGATCGAACCCAATAGATATAAATTTTCTTTCTCTCGTACGATCAAAATAAACAGAAATAATAAAATTCACTTTTATTTTTAACAAATTTAATTTGAAATTATTAATATTTGGTTCATATTCTTCACATAAAAATTATAACTGAAAATATATATTTGAGCACTCGATTATCAAAATTAAATTAATCAATTTTCATTGAAAAGAGTTTAAATATGAACAAGTCAGCACTGATGATAAAACTCTCACGAAAGCCGTATCAACAGCTTTTGGAAGTTGTGTGGAGTCAACTGAGTTTCTTTTCTCAACTTTTGCCTCCCCAAGATTGGTAGCCAGATCCATGCCACCACTCACATGCTAGCGTACGTAATGCCTTATCTCCTTCTCAATCTACACGTACTGCTACTTGTGTAGCTCTCTACTAGAAAAAATCACAACTAAGAGAATCTGAACCACATCGATCGCTTGCGCTTCCATCACTTAGAACTATATATACATGTGATTTTGACCGATGACCTCGCGTTAACTTCCATGGCTGCTTGGAGTTGCGTCATTCTGCAGCTAGCTAGGGCAAATTGCTCAATTAAAAACATGATGTTTCAGTGCACGATACCCAGAGAAATAAGAATGTCCATTAAGTCGGAGTGGGCGTGATATTGTGCCCTATATACGCGCATGATTGCAACTATAAGTGAGGTAGATAGAACTACGGTGTGTTTTCAGTTATTACTTTTTTACTTTTGCGGGTCAGCGTTGTTGCTACTTTAGTAGGCTACTTGAACAGACAACAAGTGAAGAAAGATGTCAGGGATTTCCATTGTGTAACAAGTGTGTGGCACCACTATCCCATTGAGACAGAGAGGTGTGATTTGGCTGCAAAATGCTAGCGAATGACCACCATGATCCACACTACGTAGCCGGAGAAACTAGATGAAAAGAGAATAGTAGATCCATATGGTTCTTTCTTATGAGATTCAAAGTTGAGACACACCTTCATACTGACATTTTTATTATCTGTGTACAAACTCAGTCTCACAAAATCATCAAGACCCTTATAACAAACAATGGCCGAGAGTTTTGGTATAGCTGCGCAACAAATGCTTCAAACTTTAGGGATCATACACCAAACTAAGCTATATAGAAGTTGCACAACAAAATGGGAGTTTGAGAAGAAGTATAGACATTTCACAGAAACAACAAGAGTATTGTCTTGAGACTTCAAATCAATCTTCTCATTTTTTTTGGGGGAGAATGTGTTCTTACAACAACTTTTATACTCAATAAATTGCTCACTAAACTACTCAACTATACAACTCCATTAGAAACTCACAAGCAACTTCATACAATCACCTTAGAGTGTGTGGATGGCGTATGCTGTGCAATTGAGTTTTTCTCCCACATAAACAAATTCAGTTCAAGAGCTAACAGGTATCTCTTCATAAGAATATTCCCTTAGCTAGTAAGAAAGATGGCAAACTTAAGACGACCTAGATATTAAGTAGCACAATGCTTAAACTTGCTATAAAAAAATTGAAATAATTAAGAAGCACAATGCTTAAACTTGCTAAAAAAAAGTCAGCAATATCGACTGTAAAATAAACATACAATAAAAGTAATGGAAAAAAAAAAGCACTAGTTGACACCTCAATTTAGAGTATTTTGAAAATTTGCGAATTAAGATAATTATGAAAAAAAATCATGTAAATATATGCATTGAGTTAGGATTGTATGAAATTTTACTGACGATTAAATGAATTCAAACTATTTGTCAAAATCATGTCAAATTACTGACGATAAAAAATGACATAAAATTAAAAAAAATAATTGTCAAATTTTTAAATAAGTGGAACGTTGAAGGTATAAAAGTTTAAAAACTTACCAACAGAAAAAACATCGCATTTATGTTTTCACTTTCAGAATATATAATGATGTATTGATTCTACTGACAAATGGGCTAAATACACTAAGAGATAGAGAAACACTAGCTTTTCTTTGTCTCGTGTGCCATCGTATGCACCGAACCAACGTTGTTTGATATGTCGCACACGTAAGAGATCCGGGGCCAGCAGATTGGCTTGCGATTAGAGATTGCTTCACCAAGTGAAACTGATAGACTCAAAGTGAAGGTTATCTGCCAAACCAGATGAGCATATGGTCGCTACTTCATGCCTCAGCTTCTTTGGCCCGCACGCCAGCACGCCCACGTTCCATTCCTTGATCTCCGGCAGTAACCCTGCAACCCATACAAAGGCGAAACCATTAGCACGAATTGTTCTGATTCTCGGCTTGCTATGTAGTTTTAAAAATTGGAACTTACTCTTGAGGTCGGGCCTTTCACCATAGTGTACGTTGGTGCATTGATCGAGGGATTGTTGCGGCAAGCTTTCCATTTCTTTATCGGCATTGCAGTGCCACCCCGAGTTAGGTGAGACGGCAGGCGACGAGCCTTCCATGCTCTGGATCTGATTCGACTCTCTGGCAGCGCTTCGCTTGTTCCACAAAAACACCCCGCTGGCTGTGATCACTATGCTAGCGCAAATGAGCAAAATGTTCAGGAGAGCTTTCCAGGTTGTGGAGTAGATCCTGTTGGTGTTGTGATCGATGGGGTAAATGTGGTACTGCGTGACGATGCCCAATAAGATCAGAAACATGAGGAACGAGGATGAGATGATGACGGCGAGCCAGAGCCAGCTGTTGCGGCCTAGACTGGCCGAAATAGGCGCGTCCATAGCATTGGGTTTGAGCCACACGGTGCGGATTTGTTTTGAGCCCTGCGTGGCGGGTTCTTTCTGCCTTGTCACGTAGGCCTCGATTTGAATGTCCAGGTTGGATAGCTCGGCGCTGCTTGCCTGCGGAAGCAGAAGGTCTAGCATCGCGAGCTGCGATGATGTCTTGAAGGCGCACAGTAAGAGGACTTTCGGGGTTTTGCAGCCTTTGGCGCTTGCGGCAATGAGCTCTCTGGTGATTGAAATGAATGGCGTCAGTCCACTCCCTCCGCTCACCATCACGAGCATATCATGCCTGAGAAATGCATCATTCAAACTCAAAAAATCAGCCTAAGAATTTCTTCTAGTAAAAAGGTGGCATGGACTTGGCAGAAGAAGAAATTTACTTGAGAAAGTTGGTAGTGGCAGGTCCATAAGGTCCTTCAACCGATACCTCAAGCCGGTCAATGGAAGCCGGCGAAGAGAGGATTTGGTTGAGCTTCTGCGTCCAGCTTCCCTCACTTTTGATGACCACGCTCAGCCTCTCTGCCTCCAGGCTGCTACTTGAGCTGATTGTGAACGGATGCCACTGCAGCCTGGAAATACTCGGCACATTGACAAATATGGTGCTTGTCGGGGTGTAACTTACAGCTGCCACCATTGACCGATGCCATGTTAGCCTTGCTTGTAGCACAAAACATGCGGTTGCAGCAAGGGAATTATGAATCATTAACTCACCTGGATTTTTGGCGAAGTTGAGTTCAATAGTGTCACACGGCAAAACTCGGGCGGCGGCCAGGCGCACGCGCCCTCTGGACTGCAAGAACCTTATGTAGCGGTCCACCAGGAAGAGGTAGAAGCCCGGGAGCATTATGGTGGCGTACCCGATCCCGACGTGGAGGATGAAAAAGAACATGAAGAGGATGTAGAGGTAGTGTGTGTAGAAGAAGAGCTCGAACATTCTGCGCCTTATTCTCGGCAAGGTGCACGCCCACAGGATCAAACCGGCTATCAAAGCCAGCTCTCCAGGCACGTTTGCAACTCCTCTAGTCTCCCAGGACAACATCTACACAATGGAAATCCATCCATCATGATCATTTTCTTAATCTCAATTCAATGTGTTGATTCTTGTGTACCTCGTGGAGCTCATGGGTGGCAGTCCAGTAGATGACGTAGCAGAGTCCATGGGCAGTGAAGATGGCCATCATAACGTGTCCCAGCCAGATGTGATACTTTATGCTCGACTCGGAGGTCAACCCGAAGACCCCCAGAATGGAAGATCCTCTCGCCACAGGGTAAAACAAAAGGGCCAAGCAGACGTTGCCGAGCAGCCCCAGCCTGAGTCCTGTCACCTCCAGCTTGGCCTCCCACCTGTGTCCGTAACACACAAAAAGTCAAAACAAATACACAAAAAGTAAAATGAAATACGTTGTCACACACTCATTTATGCTTGCCTCTTTTCGCCGCTCTTGGCGAGTGATTCGGGAGTGATCCTACCAAAGCCGTTGTGCAGATACGTGTAGAGACTCCAGATGAGGAGGGACGCGAACATGCCTAGAAACGCAAGCTCTACGGCCGACACGATCCCTAGTGGGCCTTTGACGAGCGCGGGGCGTTTCCATTGAGCTAACCTCTGCTTCAACTTGCTCTCACTGCACACCAACAGTAATCATACTTAAGGCGGGCAGCACACAAACGATATTAAGATCAAAGAGGTTGTCGCTTGTTGTACCTGTTGGCTGGGATGGTAGTGTTGCCCAGTTTCTTGCCGAGATGGATGTAAACGCAGCCCAAGACGGCGACGAAGAGCATCGGGGAAGTGAAAAGGAGAGTGTTGGCACCTGAGACAGACAGATAAGTTTACAAAGAAAGAAAGAAACGACAGCCAGCCAAGTACTGATTCAGGTGATAAGTTCCTCCCCTTCAAAAAAAGATCAACCGCATGCATGTTGATATTCTGTTACCTTGAGACCCCAGGAAGGTGGAGTTGTTAGTCTTGGCTCGGATCTTGACCTGCCAGTCCTTCCTGTAGGTGTTGGTGGGAATCATGATCCACACTAGAGCGTAGCCCAGGAGCACCACAACTATCAAAGCCTTGATGCAGTCTCTCACGGCCCTCACACCTCCCTGATCGTGGATGGCTTTTGGCTCCATGAATGGCTCTGGCTGTGGGAACAAGAAGCGATAGGAATTTAAGGATGCGGATGGCTTGAGTGTAGAGACTAAAGGAGTATAAATAAGGTGGGAAATGGGATGAAGTGAAAGCCTGCTGAATACTTCGTATGCTTTTTTTCAAGTCCCCAACTTGGGTGGTCATCAGCTACGCCACCTTCACATTTGCCATCACATATGATTATATTCCCACACCTAGTGAGGCAGCAATTCTTTTCTCTTTTTCCAATCTCCTCTCCTCAATTAATCCCTGATTTTGTGATCTAATCCGGGAAGAAAATCACATTACATCTTTGTTTTCTGATCGTATTTTCTTCCTTTTGAAGGAATATCTCCGGATATTGATTGACTAAAATAAACTTCTCTTCATACTCGTTAATCATATTTACGAACACCCCCACACACACCAAATAACAATCCTATAATGTCTATTCAGGAGAGAACAGACAGCTTAGAAAAATTATTATATTTCTTAAAACAATAGTTGTAACTTGTAAATAAAGGAAAATTAAGAGGGCTCAATATATTTTGGATATTTTGTATGCGTAATAAATAAGACATTCAATACGACCAATATAAGACTATACGTCGCATCAAATAAACATGATATTTTCATAATAATGCCCTTTAATTTGCTAGCTGTTAACTAACTGTGTTATAATACAGCGTTTTAAACAAAGTCCGTCTGCACTTTAACCTTTATCCATCCGCTTAATTAATTTATTGACTAATCTCTAAGCGTTTTGTTCAGCTACTAAAAGTTTAGTAACTAAAATATATTTATGGGTCACATACTTACTCCCTCCATCCTCTAATACATGTCGTTTAAGGTTAATTTGAGTAGATTAAGGTGAAGTTAATGCTAACGGTTGAACAAATTTAATGAGTGGGTGGTTGATGTTTTTTTGAAAAAGTTCATGCAAAAAGTAAAATAGATAGATGATTACCGGTGAGAAATGTATTCTTTATTGATTATGATAATGAAGTGATTAATGTTTGACATTTGAAGATAGTTGTTGATATTAAATACGCATTGAAAATTGGTAAATGACAAGTAAAAGTGGACAAAAAAATTCGGTTAAGTGACATATAAAAGAGAACAGAGGGAGTAAATCTCAATGGCTTTTCTTATTATATTTTCTCTCATAACCTAATTATAACTAGCTAATGTCGTGGCATTATATTATATTGTGATTTCGTTGTGAGAGATACTTGCATGGTACTGAAAGGACAAATTGAAATTAGAGAAAGTCAACGGTTAAATTTAAAGTGTGCCTCACTCTTAGAAACAACAATTAAGTGAATTATATCCATGAGGTTTGTGTGGAAAATATCCAATTAATACGTTTCATGTATTCAATTCAAAATTAAATTTCTTTGAAGCTATTTATTAGTATGTGATAGTGCAATTTAATTTTTTAAATTATACTTATATAACACATTTCAAATGGATATAGACCACCGATAGATGGTGAACCACAGTCAGTTCTGAAAGTTATAAATAAATTTTGACTGCCAAGTCTGTTGATACGTGTTGGGACTTGGAAGCAAGAGATTTTAATGGGGTAAAACTAAAAGAAGTCAAAGCGTGGGATCAGGATCCACGTGGCAGAGTTTTGAGTTGCATGTTTGACATTGTTGTGGGTGCTCGAGGAGGCACCACTTCTGATGGGGGGATATGTTTGGGTGAAAATGTGAGATGCGTGATTCGATTTTCAACCTCATTATTATTATTATTTTAAGGAAATTTATTAAAGGAGCACAGAAAATTTTCAACCTCATTATCAGCGCAATAATAAATATAAAAGTATTTTTAATAAAAGAAAATTTATTTAAAGTTTTGTCTTATATAATATTAAATTTTATTTTGAATTAAGTTTTTTAATGCATTATTGGAAATTTGTAATATAGACTTTCTGACCGTTCATCTGGAGGTTTGATTGTAACTTTTTATTTTGAAACTTTTTGTTAGAATATTTTATTTCTTAATCCTAAGCCTTGTAATTTTGAATTGACATCATCTTTGATATTCTTTAAGATTTTCAAAAATCTAATTCATTGCTCAAACGCTTCAATCCAAACTTTTTTCAATAAAGTTAGTTCCATCTTAAAGGCCTCATAATGATGAATAAACTTCTCAATCCCGAAATCTCACACCAATTATCACAAATCGTTCCAAAGTCATAATGAAAGATCACTAAACTTTTTTTTTAAATAATGGTGGATAAAAAAGAGATTAAAAAATAAATAACAAAAAAATGGCGACAGATTTTATACTTGAAAGAAGACTAAGTTAAACTCTTAGCTAACGTTTGATACTTAAAAAAGTGAGTTTGATGTGTTACAAATGTTATACTTAAAAATGTTATACTTAAAAAATACTCAGTAGTTATTCACAAAATTGAGTTTGATGTGTTAGTAGGAATTTAAACTCTTAATTAACGTTTCATAGTCGGGGTTAAAAGAAGAATATGATAATTAATAATGATTTAATGTGTTAAATAACAAATAGAATAAGTATTAATAATTTAAATAATAAATTTTAATTTTAAAAATTAAAATTATTTATCCCACCAAATTAAATGGAATTATTACATCATAAACCTTTTGAAGAGAAGTTAAAAAGACTCAAGTCCAATATCCAATTATCTAAACTTCGTTTTGACTATCCGATAGATTGGAAAAATTCAACTAGTGAGCACTCTTGTTATCATATCCGGACCGGAGGTCGAGTCGGTCAGATTTCGGTTTTTGATTTTCTGATTGAACCGACGGTTTAAACCGGTTCGACCTCCGGTTCAGTTATATGTAATATTTATCATAATGAAATCTTATATGCTAGTTTTCAAAACAAAATCAAAATAGATTGATGGCCTCGTGGCTAGTGCGTCCGCCTTGTCTTCAAAAGAGTTAGGTCCGGTCCGATTCCGATAACTAGAAAGAACCCCATCAGCAACTTATGCAAGTTGTGTGGAGTCAACTGAGTTTCTTTCTCAACTTTTGCCTTCCCACAATTCTTTCTCAACCGACCTCGAGTTAGCGCTTTCAAGGGAACATCCATGGCTGCTTGGAGCTGCATCATTCTGCAGCTACCGCAAAATGATCCATTAGACACATGATGTTTCAGTGCACGATACCAAGGAAAATGAGAAGTGGGCGTGATCTTGTGCCCTCTGCGGCCTGCGCATTAGCTGAGATAGATGGTACAACGGTTTGTTTTCGGTTGATACTTTTTTACTTTTTCGGGGTCAACGTCGTTGACATCTTTACTGAAATAATTCACTATATAATTTATGTAATGATAATTTATTTCATAAATAAACCGTACCTTGCACACTCACATTTAAAAAATAGGGGAAAAACCCAAAAGGGGCCCTGAACTACCACCGCTTACCCAATTGCGGTCAGAACTACCATGATTTCTAAAAAAGGTGCGATGAAAAAAAAATTAGACTGATTTTCTAAATTAAAATTTACCATTACATTCCAAACATAATATTAGTATAAGATTTAAATTTGTGTGCGAAAATTACGTCATTTGGTTATCAAAAGATGTCGTTTTCTTTATTTGCGCAAAATGATATAATTTATTTTGATAACCAAACGACGTAATTTTTGCACACAAATCTAAGTCTTATAATTATATTAGGTAAGGAATGTAATGGTAACTTTTATTTTAGAAAATAAGTCAATTTTTTTTTCATCGCACCCTTTTTGAAAATCGTGGTAGTTCTGACCGCAATTGGGTAAGCGGTGATAGTTCAGGGCCCCTTTTGAATTTTATCCCTAAAAAATATTCATTTAGATCTACGTGTGAGATTGAGTATTCAATCAAAGCCTGGATGAAGATCCGGCCCAATTAATTAAAAATTCTAATAAAAATATTGATGGTGATGATTGTACGTATAAAAGATCGTAAAAAATCCAGCCCAAACAATTTACGACATTGTTAATAATAAAGAGTCATAAAAAGTTACTCCCTCTGTCATCTTTTACATGTCACTTAACCGAATTTTCTTGTCCGTTTTTATTTGTCACTTATCAATTTTCAATGCGTATTTAATATCAACAACTACCTTAAAATGTCAAACATTAATCACTTCATTATCATAATCAATAAAGAATACATTTCTCACCGGTAATCATCTATCTATTTTACTTTTTGCATGAACTTTTTCAAAAAAACATCAACCACCCACTCATTAAATTTGTTCAACCGTTAGCATTAACTTCACCTTAATCTACTCAAATTAACCTTAAACGACATGTATTAGAGGACGAAAGGAGTATACAACAGATAAAAAACTCATAAAAAGTGATAATATATTACATCCGACATTTATAGTTAAAAAACACGGAAAAAATCGTTATACCCATTAAAACACAATACAAAACTTTCCACAAATCCTCAATGCCCTTAATACTTTAGTAGACTACGGACAAGAAATGAATAAGATGAGAGTGAGTTGTAGAAGTAATTATTTCCATTGTTCCACATGTGTATGGTACCACTATCGCATTGAGACATAGAGGTGCAAAAATTTGCTGGAAAATGCAAGCGAATGACCACCATGATCCACCACACTATGTAATCGGAGAAAACTAAAAAAGAAGAATATGCTAATATGGAGGAATGCAATAATGAAATCGTAGAAGAAAAGAGAATCCAATCCTAACTGTAAAAGTCATCGGGATGGTGGTCAAATAATAAAATGATTCGTTTATTATCTGTAAGATGAGAATCCAATCCTAACTGTAAAAATCATTAAAATAATGGTCAAACAATATATTGATTCGTTTATTATCCGTAAATGCCTGATCTGAAGCCTCACCAATAATTAAAAGTGCTTCTAGAGAGTTATCATCCACCAGTTCATTGCCGCTTCTTTTGAGCTTTTGAGAAGCACATTGGCCTCCCCAACCCCGAAGCAGGTCAACTTTCCTACTAAACTTGTCACTTTATGTGTCCTCTCAGCAATGTCACCACCACTCCTCCTATGTCGCTTTCGCACGACAGCCATCATTGGCCGAAGCGCAATTCACAACCTCCGGTCAGACATAAAATTTTCAGTAGTACAAATAAATCCAGAATAAGTTTACATCACAAGAAACGCGGTGGTGAGACAGAAATTGAGAGAATTTTTAAAGTTGAGATTATAGATGATGAAATTGGATCATCGAAAATCCCCATCACAAAGGGGTTTCAACTGCCCCATTTGGATTCTCGAAATGGATTATATATCTGTTTTCCTCATTTGTCGTGAAATTTATGGTACTTATTTACTGATGAGAAAATTCATCTGATATGCATGGTAAATAAATCATTACAGCAGAGAAAAATATTTAAACAATAAGGCTGTGTTTGGTTTAAGAAAAATTTGGTGGAAAAGAAAATTTGAGAGAAAATTAAAAGGAAATGAATTTTTTGGAGGATTCCATCTAATTTTTCCTTGTTTGGTTTCATGAGGAAAATTGTTTGGAATCCATTTCATTTTCCATGATCATGGAAAGTTTTATGGAAAAATATGTCAAAAATATCAACATTTCATCACTTCATATATTGAATTTGATAAAATACATTGAATTTGTTTAAAAATTGATTATTTGTTTGAGATACATTGAATTTGATTAGATTGATTTGTTAGAGATAAGAATTATATTTTCCATCAAATTTTCCACCTAATTTTTTTTCCCTCATATTTTTCATTTTAACCAAACAATAAATTTTACTAATTTTCCATCAAATTTTCCCTAAACCAAACACAGCCTGAAGGGGAAGAAGAGAAGAAGGCTATGCTGGAAACGAGAAGCTAAACAGTTGCCTTTCTCCAATAGTGAATAACTATTTCAAAATTTATAAATTTTTCATGTGCGTCATCATCAGCAGCCCCTTCCATCATATACCATTAATTCATTTTTTTTAAAATCATCTCAAAATAATATTTTTATATAATATATCACTTAAGGTAATAGAAAATTTAAAATATAATAAGTTAGTATTATTGTAACTGTTTGTTATGTGTCCGTCATCTGCAATTAACCCCCTTTCCCATTAATTCATTTTTTTTAAATCATCTCAAAATAAATTTTTTTCTATATTATGTAATATTTAAGATAATTTAAAATCATAAACATATAAATTAATATTATAAAATTTTAAACTTAAGGCAAAGAAAATGCGATTCTCAGAGCTCAAAATATGAACCTGCTAAATTAGTTATGTGATAACAACCCGATAGTATTGATCCACACTACAATTTTATTTCAGCACCATGCACGGAAATGAGGAGGAGTGGCTCTATTTAAATAGATATGTGTAAGTTTGATAGATTTAGAGTTTAATTAAGATTTTAAGAATGGATAAAATTATGTTTTGATTAGAGTTATAGTTAAAATTAAAATAAATATATTATTTAATAATGTTTAAGAGTTTGATCGATTATATGAGTAGACAATTGATTTAGATGAGTAGACAATTTTGATTAAGTTTCTAATTTGGGTAGGATTAGATTTTGATTAAAATAAATAATTAAATTAAATTAAAATAAACAGTAGAGATTTAAGGAAAAGTTGCTGCATAGAATTTTTAGTAAATGCAGAATTCTGGACGTTCCGTTTCTTCTTTAATATATATAGATAGATAGATATTTAATGACGTCATTTAGAGCATCATCAATAAACAATGTTTTTTTTAAGTCGGTCTGAATCTGGTAATTAAGCGTCGATATTCCACCTCAAGTAATTCAAAAAAATCCAAAAAATCATTTTTTTTGGAATCAATTTATACACCTGAAATAGGGGCGATAACCCACCCCCAAATCTTTCAGTTTGATTCAATTTAGCGTCAATTTCAGTGATCCCTAGATTCAAATTCATTGTGAAGCACCAATTTAATGTTTATAATATCAGTTGCTTTAAAAAGTATGTGTGAGAATGATATATCAATAGATTTTGGATGCGATGAAGTTCAGAGATGAAACATATTTATTTTATTTATTTTGATAATTTATGTATCATTTATTTTTTGATGCACATCTGTCTCTTACATGAAATTACTATATATTTTAAAATTGTCAATGCTGCCAGCATTTCTCATCACATGAATTTACACATTTAGCCACCTTTTTTGCTCCTGAAATTTAAATAAAAACAAAAGTTAGAATAATTGCATCACAAAAAATATTCAAATTCTAGATATTTATATCTAGATATGAATATATCAGAAATTGTTTTTTTTTAAAAAAAAATCTAAAATCAAGAAACAAAAACTTAATAAAGAGAGTGGAGAAAAGAAAATCCATACGAGCGTCTGTAGGAGTGCTGATATGGGCACATTCGGATTTGGCACAATTGATGGTACAGTTATACGATTTGTCATCTTTAAATACTTTGAACGCCTTGAGACAATCAACCAGGCATTTCACAACACAAGTTGGACCGTCTTTCTCAATTATACAAGTAGGGAAACATTTTGCATAACAAGTGGCAAATGGCCAAACAGAAGCTGATGACGGATTTTCTAATACTCCAACCATCAACACTAAAACTATAATAGCTTTCATCATCATTTTATCCATTTCAACTATTATTATTTCTCAACCACAAATATGCACACAAAAAAACCAATGCCTTTGATGTTACTTATATATGTCAGTCTTTCGTTGTCATATTCTAAGGAATATTCTCTTCTCGTTGGTCAATGCCAAGAGATTCAATTTTACTATATTTGTTAAAATAATATTTTTCATATATAAAAGTACATATAAAATAAAAAAGTGATCATTTTCTTTTCTTTCTTTTTTCTTTTTTGATGACTGAAAAAATGAATTCATATAAAGTTTTATGACAATTGTTGGTTCATTTAAAATCAGATTAATAAAAGTTAGAACCTTCTTTTTTTTTAAAAAAAAAGAAGATCAATAGTGGATCCCCACTTCCCCTCTTGGGGATTCGAACTCGAGAGCTACAATCCTTCTCAAGTGAAGCACTCACCAACTGAGTTACCCCTCATCCCTAATTATAACCTTCTTAGTAGTTAGAATTCGCGTAAATTTACATAATGTGCCATGAGGTAGAGTAAAGATTCCACTAACGTATATATCATTTGTCTTTAGAGTTACCAACGACAAAAACTTAGTTCTTTTGCGGCTTCTAGTTCTTAGATGAATGCATCACATGGTCTGTGTCGCCTTATAAGGGATTGGGGCTGGTTAATTCTTAACACTGACTTTACAGTTTCTGTAACTTTTGATCAGGAGGAGGGAGCTGTGGAGTCCGAGCAATCCGAGTAAGAGTTTAAGTAAAAATAAATAAATTGATGAATTGAATCAAATCAAACAGAACCATTTTAAAGATTCGGTTAGGCTGTGTTTGGTTTAAGGAAAATTTGGTGGAAAGGAAAATTTGAGAGAAAATAGAAAGGAAATGAAATTCTTGGAGGATTCCATCTAATTTTTCCTTGTTTGGTTTCATTAGGAAAACGTCAAGGAAAATTGTTTGGAATTCATTTCATTTTCCATGATCATGAAAAGTTTTATGGAAAAATATGTCAAAAATATCAACATTTCATCGCTCCATACATTGAATTTGATAATACATTGAATTTGTTTAAAAATTGATTATTTGTTTGAGATACATTGAATTTGATTGGATTGATTTGTTGGAGATAAAAATTACATTTTCCATCAAATTTTTCACCTAATTTTCTTTCTCTACTATTTTCCATCTAAACCAACCAATGAATTTTACTAAATTTTTCATCAAATTTTTTTTCCTCCAAAATTTCCTCAAACCAAACACAGCCTTAACGTTTCAAATTTTAAAAAATAAATGACTAATGGTTTGGAGCTGCGTCATGTGATTGACCATACCATACATGTGATTGATGGATGACCTTGAGTTAGCTTGCATGGGAACATCCATGGCTGCTTTGCGTCATTCTGCAGCTAGCACAAAATGATCCATAAGGGTATCTCCATCCAAAGTTTAAGAAAGAGGTTTATGTCAGACGATGAACCTCACCTAGCATGAAGCTTCAATGTGGAAGACGGTTTATCCTCTTCTGACATGATACCGCTTCATCTGTATGGAGCGTTTCATAAAACAAATACGGCATTTTCTAATGTATACACTTTATACGGCGTTTTCACGTTCAAAACGCCGTCTATGTTATTCTGCAATACTTTATACGGCGTTTTAAAGTTATAAACGCCGTTTATATATTTAGGGTTTTTTAAATGAAATGGGCCGGGCTTATACGGCGTTTTCAGATTATAAACGTCATATTAAGTTAAATTTAAATTAAGTTATGTTTATCTTTAAATATGTGGCTTTTATTTTATTTTAAGTGTGGAGTGTACTGAATTTAATATATTATTATTGTTATTTAATGAAAATTTTTAATTATGTTGTTTTTATTTTTCTTCTCTAAACAAATAATTAAAGTAATATAAATAAATAATAACAACATAATGAAATATTTATTATATTGGTAATTAGTTTTGTATGAAAATGTATTAAAAAAGTAATATGACACATGAGCCCATGTGCAGAGATTTATGAAAGGTTTATTCAATGTGGGTGAGAGGTTTATGAAAAGAAGATTTATGAAATTTATGATGTGACATGACACAAATCATACGTGACATGACACGAACCTACATTTGAGATTTATTCAATGGGATGCTCTTAGACTCATGATGTTCATACCAAGAGAAATAAGAATGCGTGTCCATTTTTATTAACTCGGATCAGTGGGCGTGATCTTGTGCCCTCTGCGCATTAGCTGAGATAGATAGCACAACGGTGTGCTTTCAGTTGTTAATTACTTTTTTTACTCTTTCGGGTCACCCGTGTTGTTGTGGGAACAATCGTAATGTAAAAAATGTTAGAAAGATTTGTATTATATTATATAGAATTTATGTCATGTCAATTTATCATTTTTAAAACAAACAATATCTTTTATCCAAGTTAAAAATATTGCATGCTACTAGTGGTGGTGGCCGGATGGTTAGCTGATAATGTATAATCTTTGTGGTCTCCCGTTTAAATCTCATCATCCAACTTTACATGTGATGCCGGTATAACGAATTTAATCAAGCGCTATCAAAGATCTGACCAAATTAATTTGAAAAATTTGATAAATAATAGAATGTGCTTCTAATTATAAAACTCGTAAAATGCTAATTCCAAACTACACACGACATTTTTAATAATAAAGAGTCGTAGAAATTTATACATTAAATGACATTTATTATTATAAAACGGCATAAAAAGTACTGACATATTATACTAGACAACATTTGTAATTAATAAACACCGTAAATTTTTTTTTATACGAATCGATGCGTGCAAATGTAAGAGTGTAATATCAAAAGAACATAAATCTCATTCCTCATGGAAACAAAGCGTTTATGTAAGACAAATCTCTAGGATGTGTTTGGTTTAAGGAAAATTTGAAGGAAAGGAAAATTTGATGGAAAATTAGTACAATCCATTGTTTGGTTTAGATGGAAAATAGGAGGGAAAGAAAATTGGTTGAAAAATTTGATGGAAAATGTAATTCTTATCTCTAACAAATCAATCCAATCAAATTCAATGTATCTCAAACAATAATCAATTTTTAAACAAATTCATTGTATTTCATCAAATTCAATGTATAGAGTGATGAAATATGATATTTTGGACATATTTTTCGACAAAATTTTCTATGATCATGGAAAATGAAATGGATTCCAAATACAATTGCTAAGATGTTTTGTTTTGGTCCACTATTTATTTTATTCTATCATTTTAGTTCATGATTTCTTAAAAAAATATTAACTTTATTGTCAATCATCCAATTAAAATAGTCTGCTATGATGTCACATGACACGTTAACATATTTCATTGAATAAATGATGCTAAATTTTAAACTATAACAATTGCTGCAATTATATTTTATTATTGTAACTGTTAAAATTAAAGTAAAAACCCAATGTGTTCAAAATTGATTTTCGTACATTTAAAATATTACACCATTATTTAAACATTCAAAATTAAAATGTTCATTTTTTGTTTTACAGGATAACATAATCGTTTAAGAGAGACATACATTTCTTATTAAATTCGAAGATGAAAATAAAACTAATACGAATTAAGATAATGATGGTTTAGAGTAGAGCGTACTCAAATAAATGTATTTTTTTCATTTTAAATCAAATGAGAAAAGGTAAATAAAAAGAGAGAATTTAATGGGTTTCTAATATGTAGGTAATTTAAGCTAAGATTCAACCATCAAAAAATAAATATTAAAAATGTGTGCTACACACTTAAAATTCGTCAAATTATATTTTATACATATTAGAGAGATAATTTAATGGAGTTCTATTTTACTTCATTATAAACGAATTGATTAGATGAAGACATGAGTGGGAAAACAACAGATTAGAAGATGATTTTAGATTTAAATGAAGGTGTTTATTGTATCATATTACTGTCATGCAATCTTATTGATATGTTAATTTGAATGAAACTGTTTATTTAATATGTGCAACTGCACCTTTTTTATTCATTCAGTGCATGTTAAATTTTGAAAATTAATTTATAAATATAAATATAATTAATAAATAAAAATTTTAAATTAACTATGCTTTTCAAACATGAAAATTATGGTGACTTATATAATGAAATAAATAAGAGACGCTTGAAAGTGTAACTTATAAAGGTATTCAATCACAAGTATCATTAAAATAGTGAATAACTATTTCAAAATTTATAATTTTTTCATATGCGTCATCAGCAACCCCTTCCATCAAATACCATTAATTCTTTTTTTAAAAAAAAACTCATCTCAAAATAATATTTTTTATATAATAATATATTGCTTAAGGTAATAGAAAATTTAAATATAATAAGTTAGTATTATTGTAACTATTGTTATGTGTCCGTCATCTGCAATTAACCCTTCCCATTAATTCATTTTTTTAAAATCATCTCAAAATAATTTTTTTTCTATATTATGTAATATTTAAGATAATTTAAAATCATAAACATATAAATTAGTATTATAAAATTTTAGAGCTCAAAATATGAACCTGCTAAATTAGTTATGTGATAACCAACCGATAGGATTGATCCACACAACAATTTTATTTCAGCACCATGCACGGAAATGAGGAGGAGTGGTTCTATTTAAATAGATATGAGTACGTTTGATATATTTAGAGTTTTATTGAGATTTTAAGATGGATAATAATATGTTTTGATTAAGAATTATAGTTAAAATTAAAATAAATATATTGTTTAATAATGTTTAAGAGTTTGATCGATTGTATGAGTAGAGAATTGATTTAGATGAGTAGAGAATTTTGATTAAGTTTCTAATTAATTTGAGTAGGATTAGATTTTGATTAAGATAAATAATTAAATTAAAATAAATAGTAGAGATTTAAGGATAGGTTGCCACGTAGAATTTTTGCTAAATGGAGAATTCTGTACGCTCCGCTTCTGCTTTAATATATACTAGGTATTAATGCCCGTGCAAATGCACGGACTTGTTATTTTATAAAGTTTTGTAAAAATATTAGTATCATGTGGCACACCATTTACTTTTATAAATATTAAAATCTCATCAAAGTAAATTGATTTATACTAATTATTCATATTTCTGATAATTTTTAATACGATTCTCTTTCTGGTTCTAGACACAAAAACATATGATTCATAAAAAAATACAATTGTTAAATATAAATTCACAGTAAAGATTGATTGATTCCGACTTCTACTAATTATCATCATGAAATAGAGAATGGTAAAAAGTAGATTTATTTAGAATTTGAATGAAATTGGACCGAATTAGTTGAGACCGAATCATTTTAAAATAACTAATTTTTCCACCGAATTGATTTATTTCAGTATAATCGAAAATGGAAATTTAATTCTAATTTTTTAATAGAATTAAGATAATACAATATGAAATTAGGAAACAAAATGCAGTAGTTTATAAAAAAATTAGAAAATACTATACTATTTTTTAAATCTTCTTATACTAATAATATAATCTACTCATAATATGTGTTATATTTACTATTAATATTATAATTTGGTTTTTGATTTAATAGAATAATTAATTAATAAAACAAATCACCGAATCATCATGGTCTAATTTTTTATTCTTATTGATATATAATATTTTGAACTAAAATCGTTTGATTACGTTTGATTCAATTCTCGAAAATATAATTTTTGTAATTAATTTGAACATGAAATTTATTTGGTTAATTAATTTATTGATTTAGATTAATGACTATTTTTTATGTGAGAAATGGACAATTATATAAAGCTTTAACTTCATTCCTCCAGATAATAAAACATTGAGCTGCAACATTGTATATTTTGTAGATAATACTTTAAAATCGGTATTTAAGAGAGCATAAAAAGGGAAATGGGATAAAAAAGAAATTTTGTAAGATTTCTACTTTTTTTAGGCCGGCCAAAATTTTTTTAAAAAAAGAAGTTTTATTTCAAATTAGCGGAAGTAAATTAAAAGGGACTTATATACTAAGTAGCAAAGCAATTGGTTGATCTCTGGTACCCAATATTATACACACACACGTGTCAATTACTAATTGATTATAAATTTAATATCCACCATTGCATCAAATTATCTGGTTGTATGAGATTAATTTCAAGTTAAGAGTAATAATAATTAAAATAATAATAGTTTAAATGAAATAATCAAAATTACTTAAAATAACATGTAATTTTTTTATCTATATAAAAATAAAAAAATTAATAGATATTTTTGTTGAAAAACCAAATATATTAATTAAGATTTATCTTTTTATTATCAAATTGATATTTTTATTAAACTTTATCAATTTTAATTAGATTAATAATGATAAGCTAAAATTATATAAAACTAGTAATAAAAATGTTATTTGACTTATAAAACAAAAATATATTTTTATAAGATTTGTGGAGGCATTAGATTGTGCAAACTTTAA
>NQLW01000011.1:1823653-1833757 GCA_002312845.1 Kalanchoe fedtschenkoi
TATGCCCTCAAAGTTTGGGTTTAAGTTTAACAAAAAACATAAACATCGTTTTTCAATTTATTTGTTTATTTAAATATTTACACCTCTAGAAATCAAACTTTATTTTATAAATTTATCTTAGTAGAATTGTATATACATATTAATGATTTCTTATCTTGAATTTTGAACATATATTTAGTATTAAAAATATACTTAATATCACAATTAGTGATTTGAAACCCCTGTATTTCTATTTATTATATGTCCTCTTGTAGATGTCTAAGGATTTTTTATTATATATATTTTTATCAACATTCTTAATATTTAATAATTTTTTAAAAAAATGGAAAAAAATAAAATTAGTAAAAAACTTTGATTAGTTGCACCTCCGCCTTGGCCTTCTACTCGGCCAGGTCTTCTCAGTAGGATTTTTCCAATGGCCTCGAAGAATCAAATAAAAAATATACTTCATCTAATTAATTTCATCAATTCATTAATTTATTTTAGATATAATGAAAATTAGGATAGAGTTTTTTATTTAATTTATAATAAAAAAAGAGATGGAATCATAATTCAGTTAACGAACGTGAACAACATAAATTCAAAGAATAATTATATAATCTTTTTTAATTTTATCTTCAATTGAATTATTTCGAAGTAGCGGCTTATGGTGGTGTTTCAAATTCAATTAGAAAAAGATATATGATAAACAGATAGATTTGGGTAGGATTATTTTTTGATTAATATGTATAATTAAAATAAAATAAAATAAATAGTACAGAATTAAAGAGAGTTTGCCACATAGGATTTTTGGATAGCATTAGATTTTGATTAAGATGTATAATTAAATTAAAATAAAATAAATAGCAGAGAATTAAGGAGGGGCTTGATTATTGGTAGAATAATTTTGATAAATTCTTTAATTTGGATAAAATAAATGGTAGAAATATGAGAGAATTAAGGAGAGCTCGCCATGTATGATTTTTATTAAATGGAGCATTCTGTACGCTCCGCTTCCGCTTGAATATATATATATATATATAGATATTAAATGATGTCATTTAGAGCATCATCAATAAACAATGTTTTTTTTAAGCCGGTTTGAATCTGGTAATTAAGAGTCGATATTCCACCTCAAGTAATTCAAACAAAATCCAAAAAATCATACTTTTTTGGAATCAATTTGTACACCTGAAATAGGGGCGATAACCCCACCCCCAAATCTTTCAATTTGATTCACAATTTAGCGTCAATTTTAGTGATCCCTGGATTCAAATTCATTGTGAAGCGCCAATTTAGTGTTTATAACATCAGTTGCTTTAAAAAGTATGTGTGAGAATGATATATCAATAGATTTTGGATGCGATGAAGTTCAGAGATGAAACATATTTATTTTATTTGTTTTGATAATTTATGTATCACTTATTTTCTGATGCACATCCGTCTCTTACATGAAATTACTTTAAAACTGTCAATGCTGCGAGCATTTCTCATCACATGAATTTACACATTTAGCCACCTTTTTTGCTCCTGAAATTTAAATAAAAACAAAAATTAGAATAATTGCATCACAAAAATTATTCAAATTCTATATATTTATATCTAGATATGAATATATCAGAAATTGTTTTTTAAAATAAAAAAAATCTAAAATCAAGAAACAAAAACTTAATAAAGAGAGTAGAGAAAAGAAAATCCATACGAGCGTCTTTAGGAGTGCTGATATGGGAGCATTCGGATTTGGCACAATTGATGGTGCAGTTCTGTGATTTTTCATCTTTAAATACTTTGAACTTCTTGAGACACTCAACCGAGCACTTCACAGCACAAGTCGGAACATCTTTATCAATTATACAAATAGGAAAACATTTTGCATAACAAATGACAAATGACCAAATAGAAGCTGATGATTGGTTTTCGAATACTCCAACCATCAACACTAAAACTATAATAGCTTTCATCATCATTTTACCCATTTCGACTATTGTTGTTTCTCAACCACAAATATGCACAAAAACACCAATGCCTTAGATGTTACTTATATATTATATATGTCAGTCTTTCGTTGTCATATTCTAAGGAATATTCTCTTCTCGTCGGTCAATGTCAAGAGATTCAATTTTACTATATTTCAGCAATACATTAAAATAATATTTTTCATATATAAAAGTACATATATAAGAAAAAAGTGATCATTTTCTTTTCTTTTTCTTTTTGACGATTGAAAAAATAAAATTCATATAAAGTGTCATGAAAATTGTTGGCTCGTTTAAAATCAGTCGTTGTCATATTCTAAGAAATATTCTCTTCTCGTTGGTCAATGTCATGAGATTGAACTTTACTATATTCACCAATACATTAAAATAATATTTTTAATATATAAAAGTACATATATAAGAAAAAAAGTGATCATTTTCTTTTCTTTTTCTTTTTGACGATTGAAAAAATAAAATTCATATAAAGTGTCATGAAAATTGTTGGCTCATTTAAAATCAGTCGTTGTCATATTCTAAGGAATATTCTTTTCTCGTTGGTCAATGTCATGAGATTCAACTTTACTATATTTCAGCAATACGTTAAAATAATATTTTTCATATATAAAAGTACATATATAAGAAAAAAGTGATCATTTTCTCTCTTTTTTTGACGACAGAAAAAAATGAAAATTCATATAAAATGTTATGAAAATTGTTGGTTCATTTAAAATCAGATTAATAAAAGTTAGAACCTTCTTATTAGTTAGAGTTCGTGTATGTTTACATAATGTGCCATAAGGTAGATCAAAGATTGCACTAACTGTATCTATCACTTGTCTTTGGAGTTACCAATGACAAAAAGTTACTTCTTTTGCGGCTTCTAGTTCTTAGATGAATGCATCACATGGTCTGTGTCGCCTTGTGAGGGGTTGGACTTTGATAGTTTTTTCAACTTTCGATCAAGAGGAGGGAGCTGTGGAGTCCGAGCAATCAGAATAGGAGTGTAAATAAAAATTAATAACTTGAAGAACTAAATCAAATCAAATCGAACTGTGTTAGTGGTTCGGTTACGGTTTCAAATTTTAAAAAATAGGTGACTAATGGTTTGGTTTGGTGTTTAATTTTTTCCAAACCGAACAAAATTATGGTTTTATATGAAAGTTCTCCTATTGTAATTAAATTAGTCAATAAATTTTATAAAAAAATTAATCGAACCAAATCAGAATATGTGGCTTGATTTAGTTTAGTTTTTTAAAACTAGCGGTTTGGTTCGGTTTCAAATTTTTCAAACCGATTATCAACTGTTTAGTTGATTTTTTTATTTAAAACCGAATCGAACCGAATCGTTACACCCCCTAAATCGAGCATGCCCTGAAATTGGTGCACAGCGCAAGATGGTTGCCAAACGGGTTCAGTTTTTGTGCACAAGAATCGCAATAAATCAATAGCCTTTGCATACTGTTGTGCCATAGCTTTGGATAAAGAGAATGAGCAAAGCCATCAGAGTAGAATTATTGGGATAATTTTTTTTTTAATTTTTTTTATCAAAGTAGAAATATTGCAATGACATTTAATTTTTTTAAATGTATGATAGTACATAACTTCATTTAGTACTTTGTCATTTCTAAATTGATTGATGAACTTTCTCATTTCAAAATTGATTGAGAGGGAGTTTATTTAAATGGAATAAATAATTTTTGGGTGCGATTGAGATTTTCAATAATACAATTGAACCCCACAACACAAAAGACCGTGAATTTTAAAATTAAATAGTTGTGACCGTAATTTTTAAATAAGCGATAGTACGTACCCCATTTTATATTTTTCCCTTTCTTTAATTTATAAAATATATAGTTTTAAGGGACTACACTAGTTCACGATTCCATACTTTACTGTGAATGTTGCAAATTTTATAAATTTTTATTGATGTATTAGTTGCTGAAACCCGTAGATAAAGATTGTTGACGATTCTCATGATTCTATCAAAGGCCCCGATTGTCAGGTTGTCGGAGGGTCATCCTTCACCGACCGACTGGATGATCTCTCTCCCTCAAACCCCGCCCCGTATTCATAGGTTCAAATGGTTTGGTCTGCATGTATTTTGGCCGGCCCACGTGACACGACAGCTCACGTAAATAAGTGTCCATGATGGATGACGTCACTAACGACTTTTCAATCCAAGAAAGACCCACAGAATCCACCCTGCAATTTAAAATTTTTATCTAACCAACAAAAATCATTACAACAAAATGGAAGAATAAATAATAAAAAGACAGCTGAAAATTATCATATTATCCCATTACTCTCTACTCCCCTGCTCGTTCCCTTCATTTCCAGCCACCCTACTACCTCTCTTCTTAACAATGGCCCTCCGTAAGGACACCCAGTGGTCCCCAGTTAAGTCCAAGTCGTTGTTTTTCCTAGTTGTTGCCGCCGCCGGGTTCTGGCTATCTACGGCGACCAAGTGGAGCGGGGTGGCGGAACTCCCTCTCCATGGAAATCCAATGATCTACTCGGATGCGTAAGTGACCCTACTTAACCCTACCCACATTTCCCCACAATTCCAAATTCAGATCAAAATTCACTGCTCATTTCAACCGTACATGTTCACACAAATACATATAGACAGCATATATAGGCTCCATATATCTCTCCTTGGCTTCAGTTTGATTTTTATTTGTAATTTCGAATTGTTTATATGATTGAAATGAATAATCCTTAGGTTATGATTCATTGTTCTCTAATTTTCTAAACAGGATTTACCAAGCGAAGGTTAAGGTAGGGACTCCGGCTAGAGCATTTGATTTGCGGGTAGATACGGGTACTGACATCACTTGGGTTCGGTGTCAATCCAGCAAGGTGGTAAGATTTAGTGTATCAATCTCATATCAGGTTGGCTCTGCTCTAATAATCTTTTACTACTCTGTATGTAAAATGTTTTGATAAATGCAGGATGATACACCGAACGCATATGATGTGAGCAACTCATCGAGTGGTTCAATAATTAAATGTGGAGATCAGTGGTGTGGCTCTACACTTCCGACCTCACAGAAATGCACCAATCGGCATGAACCCTGTTGGTTTTCCATCACATACAAAGATGGAAGTGGAGCTTCTGGTTACTACGTTTCAGAAAAATTACTTTTGATGATGAAGGGGTCTGATGGATCATATGTTGAGTCACCAGTCAATATTATGTTTGGGTGAGCCACTCCTCTGCTCTTTTGTTTTTCATTATGTATGGCTACTTTGCTTGGTTTCCTTGGCATGTCTTCGTTGAATCTGTTGAGTTTTGATTTGATCCTTGTTTATGATATCAATCTGTTCTTTGGTAAAAAATTTACTATATTTTTAAAAATCGCTAGCCTTATTCACATCTGATGTTTTGAGCAATTTTTTTGAATAGGTGCGCAACGGAAAGGCATGGGTATCCAGACACTGATGGCACTTTGGGACTATACTATAATAAAGCGTCATTGATCTCTCAGCTGGACTCGCAAGGCAAAGTCCCGGGAGTTTTTTCCCATTGCCTGACTGGACAAATGTTCAGCAAAAGCTTTCATGTGCTCGGGGAAGTAACAGGAGCACTGAATATGAGTTACACCCCTCTGATTCTATGGCCGTAAGCTTGCTTCATATCATAGTCTCTGTGATAATAGAGTATAACGACTAAGAGCAGTTATAAATATATGTGTTCCTTGTAGCTCACAGTCAGTATAAATTCCTTTTTAGGTTCCACTATAACATCAAAATGGAAAGCATCGATGTGGATGGGAAGAAGCTCATTGTGAATCTGAAGGATTCATCATATGTGGATTCAGGGACAACTTTAATGTATTTGGTGCCAGAAATCTATCATTCCTTAATAGCCACCGTAAGTTTCTTTACTTACTGATCTGAAGAAATCAAAATAAACGTCTTAAATTATTTTCCAAGCAAATTATACAATTTTATCATATTAATTTAATTAATATTCGGATTATGCAGATATCCAGTGCTACTAATGTCTCACAGTATGAAAAAAATCCACACTTGCGCTTGCATTGCTATCGGGGATCGTTAGAAAGGTTTCTTTTGAAATATATCTTGACGGGTTATTAGTGTTGATTTAGTTATTTATATTATGCGTAAGTGATATGTAAGTATTTTGATTTGAACAGTTTGATCCACAAATTCCCTATGTTAACCCTGAAGTTCAAGGGCGATGCATCTATTCTACTTCACCCTGAGGACTATTTGGTAGAGGTAACATACTGATCTAGTGTTTTGAAGAGACATGAATCATTCGTACATGCATTTTCAGATCAAAAAAGATTCATTTTAATTTTTGGAAGCCGGTGAACATGGTGTGTACAGGATGGCTTAGGGCTCACATGCTTAGGGGTTCCTGAAATCCGAAGACGGCTTTAATGTGCTAGGAGGTTTGATTACATTCCCTCTAATAGGGATCCGCAATAGATGATTGGTCAGCCCTCCTAACAAATGCACTTTCGTTTTCATTGACAGAGCTTGTATTGAAAGATAAACTAGTCGTTTATGATTTGCATAACCGAAAGTTAGGATGGAGTTCATACAATTGTAAGTCTTTCAGTTCATTATAAAGCTTTTCTTCGACTGTAGTTTATGTAATTTCATCACAAGTTTTTCATGGCAATATTTTGTCTGAACAGGTTCAGTGTCCCCTAATGTGACTCTCACCTATCCAGCTGAGGCAGCCATCAGCCAAACACGGAAACCGCCTAGAGACCACTTGCTGCTCTTTGGGCTTACGGCTATTATATGCAGTCTAGTGATTTAAAATTCATGTAATTAAGATTAGTAGTGACTCTAAATGGTTAGTGCATATGGGTAGCAGTAGCAGGAATCTATCACTGATCAAACCTTTGAGCTTGCAATTGAATCATGTTTTTATTTGATCAGTTGACTTCTGCATCAATTAATCATTGTTTCACAGTGCTAAGTCCTTTGTTAATCAATTCAATTTCAACAAAAAAATTTAAGATAAGAGGGCTTGAAGATTGGAATCTTAACCTCATTGAACAAATGCAGAATTCAGCTGCAAGACACGAATTTGAATCAGTCCAAAGGCTGCATCAATTTCAAAGTCTCTCCTGTTCATATCCTCATGTTTCCAGTTTCTTGCTCCTGCAACCATAACAAGAATGAAGATAAGTAAAAGATGGCAGTTGGGATAGATGGAGTTATGGAGATGTTGGTGCTGCTACATCATGTTTATCTATTCCTATTGCTCATCTTTCTCCCAATGTAGCAGCACCAAAAGTGTAGATAACCAAACTTCACAAAACATTACCGACAAAACTCAGGGGAAATCAGAACTTGGTGCTGCTACATCGGAAGAAAAATAAGCGAAATGGTGGCAGCGATGAAGATGTTCTATAATGACCCCGCCTGGGAGAGCTGCTGCGTGCGTGGTGGAGACGGATGCGGTCGGGCTCGGACGCCGACTGCCGGGTTATGAGGTGGCGGGTCAGGGGAAGGTCGCCGGACCTGGAATCGGGTCCGGTTAGGTTTCTAAAAAGGGCGCGATGAAAAAAAAAATCTGATTTCCTAAAATAAAATTTATTATTACATTCATAAACTAATATTATTGTAAGAATTAGATTTGTGTGCAAAATTACATCGTTTGGTTATCAAAATAAATAATATCGTTTTACGCACATGAGAGCCTTAGTTTGGTGGTGGTAGAATGTAGATGCACTACTCACCATGTCTAAAATTATACTTATAATAACACTCATCCAATTATAGATATATATTTATCAATTAAATGATATCTTTAATCAAACGAATTTTTTGGTTTTATTTTATATTTTTAAAATCTTTTTTTTGTTAAGTTGTATAATTTTTATTTTTATTTTTATTTTAATAATTTTTTTCTGTCTGTTTAGTATTTTTTTCCAACTAAACTACATATTTGATTGAACTCAAAAACTCATCAGATCTATTTGACCTGTTTATCCAACCCATCTGGATAGTTATATTTTAATTCTGTCGCCCGATGATTTGATTCAATTAAAATATTATAATAAATCTTTTTTGTAATTAATATGTTACCATTTAATTATATTCCGATAATAATTGACTGTATTTTTTATCATAAATGTTACCTTCTATATTTTGAATAGTTTACGTTCAAATTTAATGCAAATAAACTTAAATGCCATCTAAACGTAAGATACAATAAATGCAATAATTCTCAAATATCCATCAATATATACGCATGCATATTCATCGAATATAATCCTCAATTTAAATATCATTTCATAAATTAAATGGAAAAGTGTATATTAGATTCATTCAACTGCTCGTATATATTATCAAGATAATTGCACTTGTAGCATAGTTTCACATATCGACTCGTGCAAAAGGTTATTATTATCAGTCTCAGATTGAAGTAATGGAATACTGCAGAGGCATCAAGTGCGTGATGTGGTCGATTATCATTCTATTTTTTCTGGCATCGCAAATAGTTGTCGGTTCTGAAACTGCAGAAGAAGACTGGTTAGTGTCCACCCTCGACACCGAGTATCACACTTGTGGGGTTCCAGGTTGCAAAGAAAAATGTCTGAAGATTAACAAAAGCTATGTGTGTAAAATATTATCAACTGGCGATTGGATTTGCTACTGCGGCGACAGTCCCCCATAATATATATATTTAAGCTTTTTCTTCATATGATTGTATGCTGATTTAAATTAATTGTTTTCAATTTTGTAATTCTTTGGATGATGAATGCTATATGAAATTTAGAATAATCTTATTTTTTTGGGAATCCAATTTTTGGAACATATCGATAAATTATTTTCACTTTTTCAAAACTGTGGCTAGCATTCTGAATGGATTCACCATTCCAGCATAAAACTGAGAGGCGAGCTTAGATGATTGAAATATTGTTCAAATTTGTATGTCAAAGTTCCAACAGCTTCTATTGCCAACAACGCTCAACGTATTTGTGGTGAAGTGCAACCTCAATGAAGCTCATCCAAGTAACAAATTTATTGAGAAATCAATGTCTTAAATTCCTTGAGTATGCCCGTATGAATCTTCTTTGAATCATCTCAATCTGTCTGAAAACTGTGGCTAGCATTTTGAATGGATTGACCTCTCCAGCCAAAAAATGAGAAGCGAGCTTAGATGATTGAAATGGCATGACAGAGATGACCAGACTTCAAATGAATCCTTTAGCTTTTTCATGTTTGATTCTGTAGTTCTACCCCTAAATTAATTGAGAATTGTTCAAAATTGATGGGTTTTTCTAACTAGTGCATATAGCATCATGAATGGTATGGCCGGCCATGAAAGAGAACATGGATAGTGATTACTCATGATAAGACTATCAGATATGTGTTCAAGTAGTCATTGCAATATTTCTATTTTGATAAAAAGAAAAAAAAGCAGTCATCCCAATAAGTCTACTGATGAGAGGGTGGCACTCGATTTATTGAGATTTTTGTGCATAAAAGCTCAGTCAGTTTTGCAACCATCTTGCGCTGGCACCAATTTTGGGGCATGCACAGATTGCTCCGACTCCACAGCTCCCTCCTCCTGATCATAAGGTAAAGAGACTGTCAAGTCTGTGTTGCAAATTAACCAACCCCTCACAAGGCAATACAAACGATTAAGATACATTCATTTAGAGAATATAACCAGCAGACCCTTCATCTAAAATCTAGAAGCCGCAAAAGAATTAACTTTCTGTCACTAGTAACTCCAAAGACAAATGATAGATATGTTAGTGCAATCTTTACCCTACCTCATGGCAAATATACATGTAGCTAGTATTGGAAATTCGTTTCTATCTACACGGTCACCTGATATGTAACATAACAATTAACAAATGATTTCAAATTCAACCTTCCCCTGACAATAAGAAGGGCTAACTAAGTTTCAAGCAATTGCTTCTTAAGTCAATAGACAAGAAAACGACCATCGCTAGGGCTTGGATATATCACAGTAAAAGGAACTTCAGCGTCAATTAGTTCAAGCATGCAATCAGGAGTGACCGTGACTATTTTTGCTGTCTGTACGATGCCAGTTATAACGGTCTAGGGTATTTCTTCAGTGTCTACGAATTTAAAACATCACTTGGGTCTGTAATCATTATGTTCTTCTAAATAAGTGACCAATAAA
>NQLW01000011.1:1841535-1889980 GCA_002312845.1 Kalanchoe fedtschenkoi
GATTTTTGGGT
The DNA here is from genome assembly GCA_002312845.1 of Kalanchoe fedtschenkoi. Taxonomy (NCBI): domain Eukaryota; kingdom Viridiplantae; phylum Streptophyta; class Magnoliopsida; order Saxifragales; family Crassulaceae; genus Kalanchoe; species Kalanchoe fedtschenkoi. The sequence goes on from NQLW01000011.1 coordinate 1,841,547, forward strand.
CAATCCAAACACTTTTAACATTTTGTTGCGCCAAAGCCGACATTCAAGTTTGAATGTAAAATTTTTATTTTATCTTCAATTATTCATTTTCAAGTAAAAGTAAAATATTCGCTTAATTTATTAATAAGCATCTATCAAGTATAACAATTTGTCTTTTCCGTTTTCAAAAATATCCAAATAGTTCCATTTACTTTTCTTGGATTGTGTATTCCAATTTAGAAAAAGTTAAAAAGAGAATTTAAGTAAAAATAAATTACCCATTAAATCTATTTTATTTTTTCATCACGTTTGTAAAGTTAAAAAAATAAAAATAAATTATAATTATACCAAATTTGTTATTTCTTAAAATATTTCTTCCCACATTTTTCGTATTCGAAAATAAAATGATCCATAATGTTGTATCTATCAATGAAGAGCATTTAATAAAATAAATTTTAAAAAAGTAATACCTACAAATCTAAACCTTCAATTCTAATTGCCGCGCCAAAAACTTATTCACCAACCATAATAGTTTGTGTTCAGTGTTCCTTCACTTAAAAATTCACCATTTCGTACATAATATTTTCGAAAGTTTACTAAGGCCGTGTTTGGTTTGGGGAAAATGACATGAAAAGAAATTTAGAAGTATATAGAATGGAAAGAAATTTTTTACAAGATTCATTTTACTTTTCTTTTGTTAGTTTATCACGAAAAGTAAAAAAAAATACTTTGTTTCTCTTATGAGGCTTCTCTTCATTTCATCCTTGGGCCTCCTGTTCTTTTTTCTCTCAATTCATTTGTTATCCTTCATTTTGTTTCATCTCATCAATCTAAACCTTCAAATTTAGTGTGGTGCCTCCTTCCCCTAGATTCAATTCATGTTTTTTCTCTATTCGTTTCGAACTATCAAAATTTTTGAGAAATTCTTCAAGTGGCATCAGCATCCATCAGTCTCACATCTTTCATTTCAGTACATTCTTCGACTACCAATATTTCTCATCCTGGCAGTCATCATTTTCGTTCTAATTTCCATCGTTATGGTGTAACCAATCACCGTAGATGACGCAAACAGCATAAACGTGGTGTTCCACTTGGATCTGGTGTTAGAAAATTTCTTATGACCATCAGATTCAATCTACGAAAGTGGAGAAATCGTATGATGTCGCTACTGTTCCTCCCGCGGCGGAGGCTATGCATTCTTCAGCGACCACGATTTTGGTGGTACCAACTATAGGGACTATGATCTCTGCAAGTATGACAAATAGGGTGTCTCTTATGATCGCGGCTAGAGTTTCTAATTTGCTAAAGTTCAAGAGGTCGCGCCTAGGGTTTCTCTATGCCATTTAGTGTTTCTCCTGGTTCTTCAAATTTGGTTCAATTTAGATTGTTTTTGGTTTAGATATCGGTTCAATTATCTATATATTCATCTCTCTCCTCTAGTTCAACAAGTTATAAATGCTCTTCAATCCACTAATTATCTAAATGCAGTTTTTTCTCCTTCTATCTCAGCATCTTCAACCTGAAGACCTACTTTTTATTTCATTTTTGGTATTCTTAGAGACAATAGATCAAATGAATAATTATTAAATGGATTGGAGTTCAGTAATACCTGTGCAAAAGACTCACTTGATGGCTCCTCACAAACATTTGAAGAAATTTTGATCCTCCACCTAAACCGCAAAAGCCGAAGGTGTACAATTGTGTAGAAGATGTTAAAAATGTTTTTCGTATTTCTGTTAGGTCACGTGCTAAAAAGATAGATCATAATTATATTTGGTTTCAATCTGTTTTGTATCCAGATGGAGATAATATCTTGTATTGTTTTATTAATAAAATTTTATTATTATTAAAAAAAATGCAAAGCATAAAAGAAAATGTGATTTCTTATCTTTATGGATCATTTTTCCTCAAAACTTATCATATAATCTAAAACAAAGAATTTTTCCAACTTTCCGTTTCACTCTTCTTTGTATGAAACTTTTCCCTAAACCAAACAAAGACCAACGGATTCAACCGTTATACGCGATGTTTTCATTGTTTTGATTTTGACGTTATAGCGTCTTATATGCTGCGTTCTGAATCCTGCAACCAAATATCCAAGTTGCATGCTCGGGTCGATTTCTCTCCAAAATCCAAATGGTGGCTACGAAATCAAGCCCTGTTTGGCATGCGCCATGTCCTTATCGCACACCGCAGGAGAATGAATATTATTGTGGAAACCGGTTCTCGCTGATTGCGATATGCATACCTTCCTCCTACCTGGAATCATATCATCCACAAAATGGCCTCAATCTAGCTAGCTAGTGGGCAAAACTCCTTTTTGTCGACGATCGTGATAGAGATAGATATTAGGGAAGATCAATCAGGTGAAACCTCTTTATCACCTCTTCTTACTACGTACCCATTTCAAGATATAATCAAATTGATTACACACATGATAACTATTCAGATAATACCAACCAACTTATGTTAACATGTAACAACATCTGCTTAAGATCAAACAAGTTGGGGAATATCATTCTCAGCTCAAAACTATTGAGTTACGTGCGCTATATGAATCGAATCCAATGGAGCTTCACCGTAGAACTGTCAAACCGCGTATCATATATGCCCTCCAAGATGCCATAATTCAAACAAACAAGTCAATTAAGGCGCTTTCCTAGCTGCACCGCATATGAACACGTGGAATCTCATCAGTCTCTTTTTGGTAAAGTTTATTTAGAGGTGTTGTTAAATTCGTTCTATTACCGTATTACTATAATTGATTACACATTCACAATTATTTGACAACGAATGAAAGAATCTAATTATATTTAAGATGATTTTATTGAGCTCAATGAGGCGATGTAGGTCAGACCCACACGTATACCAACATTATTTTAATTGGTAATCAATGATGACATTCCATGTTGAATTCAAATTTTATTAAATCACATGCAGTAAATTTTAACAGGGGAGAACGAAGTCACTTGTGGTGGTGGCCGAGTGGACATGTGACCGTCTATCATCTTTGTTGTAAAATTTTATTGATGGTTGGGTGCCGTGACTTTTTTCTTAAGAAAAAAAATAGGGGAGAACGAAATCCAATTAAGATAAATATCTATTAAAAGGTTGACGGTGGAGAGAGCTTAGGCCTCAAACATACCCAAAAATATAATCTCATGAGTTCAAAAATCAACTTGAAAAACTTGGATCAACCCGGGCGGCGGCATTTCACTCCAACACTCAAATCATAGTGTCGGCCTTTTTACTTTTAAAACTCGCAATTGCATATCAACACATGGCGCAAAACACATGGCTTTTCGTATCTGGCTCAAGCATATCGGGTAGATGTTCTTGCACCACTTCCACTATCTGAAAAATGAACTTATTCTCGTCAATGGAATCATACTATTCAAAATTTGCACCAAAGGTTGAAATTGTGAAGCATATACGAAGCTTCTCACAGCTGATCAGTTGTGAGTAAATTAGTGCACGTTTGCTTTGAAATTCAAAATAGAGATAAGCAAACCTGTTAGACAGCAATGGTCATATGCAAGATTCAGTTTAAAATCCGATAATCTTAATCTCTTTGAATTATAAATAAATTTCAGAAAGTGTTAACACAGTGGTTTCAAAATCTTCTCAATGCTTATTTCAGAGATTTATGATCTACTGATGTAGATTTTCGAAATCAAACTTTAATATAATTAGCTCTAAAGTCAGAGATCGTACTTTCAACCAATTCGACTTCACACATATATCCCGTGTGAATTTGATTTGAATTCAAATGTTTGGCTTTAGCGAGTGGGAGTCGCTCTCGGCTCAGCCTTGATTGCCACTAGTGTTGCATTTCGTCATTTGGATCGTCATCCTTCACCACCCCTCTCTTTCATGCTCAAATATCTCGCCATGGTTTTCACACTAGCGAGCTACTGCCATTTTTGTGGTCGACGCATTCAGCGTATAGGACATCAATTTGTTGATAATCAGATTGATAACGAAAATGAAAGTGTCGGGATAATAGTCTCAAATGACACCTGAACAATGTTTCTCATACAAAAATCAACCATACCCATAAATTATTTTAATTATTTATATTAATGTTTAAAATTAATACTTAATATTGAAAATCTAAGATTGGGCCTATACTATCCCCTGTGATTGACAAATGTTATTATCTGAACATGTAAATTGAGGTAAAAATCAAATTTGGATCTCAATTAAATCATGATCCCCTCATCTCAAGCTAGATTATTGTCATATAAAACCATCTGATTTTGAATGTAAATCACTATTATATCATCTTGTTTATAAAAACAATCAATAATTATATTATTATTCTAATTATTTAAAATGTGACATAATATGACTGATTGTTAATATTTAAAATAACTTCAGAATATCAATGAAAATTGATAGGAATGTTTCTAATAGCTATAGGACTCTTTTACATCGTCTATTACAAACGTGGACTTATGTTTTATAACACATCATGTTATATGGTGATATGTTGAAAGAGTATAAACAAATTCATTGTCAAAACAAATTTACCAGTAAAATTTAAGATCCTCTCATAAACTTTTAATGGAATGTCTTTTTAGAATTGTATGAATGATTTATTTAATGAGGTTTATAAGAAAAACAAACATTTATGAATATAAGGAGTTAAAACAACACAAATCTCATGTGACCTTTATTATAAAAGGTGGTCGTCTATGCATAAATTAATTATTATACAAAGTTAAAACTAAAATGTTATTCTTAAAGTAACTATATTTTAGAAATGTGTATTTTATAATAATATAATATTAATATATAACATAAACAAGCGTTCGATTACTACTCATTTAAATTTAATGTTCATCTATTCTGACATACATCTCATACGTCTTATTTTTACTTGTTATTTAAATTTATATCCATTAATGTAAAATATTCAAAATAGGGATTGTAAAAAATATTTATTAAAATAAGAAAATCCAGTGACATTAATACGCGCAGTCACAATATTTATTATAATATTTGAAAAATCAAATTATATATAAAAAATCAAAACAACTACGTATTTCCGGACAAGATAACATTCAGTTAGACCAACAGAGCCGGCTGAAATTTCTAGTTACTACTTACAAGTAGTGATCAAACTTGAAAAGACAACTTAAAATCCAAACAAAACTTTTTAGTTGCACATCAAAATGAGAACCTTAATTCCTAAACAAGCACAAATTTGAAGCTGACAAGGCAGCATCTGTCATCTATAAAACCCCCCCACTCACCCAGCAATCTCTCCTCACCAGCCACCACCTTTTCTGCTCAATCATTCTCTGAACCAGACAAAGGCAAGAATGGTGGCTGTGGACTCATCCACCGCCGGTGCAAGAAAATGGCAAGCCGCAAAAGGCTTCACCATCCAGCTCCTCACCGGCCGCTGGTTCATGGCCTTCGCCTCCCTCCTCATAATGTCAGCCGCTGGCGCCACTTACATGTTCAGCCTCTACTCCTCCAACCTCAAGTCCGCCCTCCACTACGACCAGACCACCCTCAACCTAATCAGCTTCGCCAAGGACCTCGGCGGCAACGTCGGCGTCATCTCCGGCTTGATCAACGAGGTCACTCCGCCTTACGTCGTCCTCCTCATCGGCGCCGTCATGAACTTCTCCGGCTACTTCGTCATCTGGCTGGCCGTCACGTCCCGCATCCCCAAGCCCCGAGTGTGGCAGATGTGCGTCTACATATGCCTCGGAGCTAACTCCCAGTCGTTCGCCAACACCGGAGCTTTAGTCACCGCTGTTAAGAATTTCCCGGAGAGCAGAGGAGTGGTGCTGGGGCTGTTGAAGGGGTTTGTGGGACTGAGCGGAGCTATCTTGACTCAGATTTATCACGCCGTGTACGGCGACAACCCCAGCGCCTTGATTCTGCTCATCGCGTGGCTGCCCGCGGCGGTTTCAATGATATTTTTGAGGACTATTCGCGTCATGTCCGCCGCGGGCGGTGGCAGAGACGGCGGCAACAACCGCGACAGGGAGTTGCAAGTGTTCTACAAGATGTTCTACGCCTCCCTCGTCCTGGCCGGGTTCCTGATGGCCGTGATCATCCTGCAAAACAGGTTCCAGTTTAACGAAATGGAGTACGCCTTCAGCGCGGCCGTCGTGCTCATTCTGCTCTGTCTTCCGCTTTTGGTTGTGATCAAAGAAGAGCTCATCTTGTGGCAGAAACGAAGAGAAGCCGTAAACAACTCTGTTCGAGAAATGAGCGTCGTGACTGAGATTCCACCACCGCAAGAAATAACGTCACTGCCGCGAGCGGCGGAAACAGAGCAGCAGGAGGCAGAGAAGGCGGTTACGTCATGCACAAGCAACGTGTTCAGGCCGCCAGACAGAGGAGAGGACTACACCATCCTACAAGCCCTCTTCAGCGTGGACATGCTGATCCTCTTCGTGGCCACCACCTGCGGCGTAGGCGGCACATTGACCGCGATAGACAATCTGGGACAGATAGGGAAGTCTCTCGGCTACCCGAACCGGAGCATCACCACCTTCGTCTCCCTAGTCAGCATCTGGAACTACCTCGGCCGGGCCGTGGCGGGGTTCGCTTCAGAGCATCTACTCAAGCAGTACAAGTTTCCGCGTCCGCTGATGCTCACCCTGGTCCTCTTCATCTCCTGCTCGGGCCACCTCCTCATCGCGTTCGGCGTCCCCAACTCGCTCTACTTCGCCTCCGTCATCATCGGGTTCTGCTTCGGCGCGCAGTGGCCGCTCCTCTTCGCCATCATCTCGGAAATCTTCGGCCTCAAGTACTACTCCACGCTCTACAACTTCGGCGCGGTGGCCAGCCCTGTCGGGTCCTACATTCTCAACGTCGTGATCGCCGGGAAGTTGTACGACAGGGAGGCTCTGAGGCAGCTGGCGGCGAAGGGGTTGGACAGAGCAGCGGTGGAGGAGCTGACGTGCACGGGTCCGAGTTGTTACAGAACAGCGTTTCTGATCATCACAGCAGCGACCTTGTTCGGGGCAGCCATTTCGTTCATCTTGGTGGTGCGGACGAGGAAGTTCTACGCAGGGGATATTTACAGGAGGTTTCGGGAGGAGGCGAGGGCGGCGGAGATGGAGATGGGGGTCGGAGGGAATGAGGTGGTGCCGATCAGAGACGGAGAAGAAGTTGTGGAGGTTGGAAGGAGTGGTGACAGGGCAAAAGACACGAGTGGTGGAAGATGAAGACAGGACTGTTGTTTATGATAAGTTTTGGTTTCACATGTAATAGGTTGTCAGCCTCAGCCACGGGACTAAAACACAACAACAGAGCCTGAAAGTGAAGGGTGAAAGTTGTGGGGCGACAAAATTGGAGAGACGACCTGGTTACTCGTAAGTCGTAACTAACCATAGTAAATCTCCAAAGTAGCTTTGTTCACGTGTACCACGAGAAGTCAAATTGTATGTAATTTCAACATTTTTTAAAATTACGATAATTATAAATTTATAAAGTTTTATCTGGAACAGTTAAATAATTTGATAATTATTGAAAATTACGTCACATCCAAATTTAATAATCTATTTATTTTTTACACGTAAAATTATGTGTATATGACATAATCAACCGGGGCTTAGTGGGGTGACATCCTATGTGTTAAGAGAAAATAAGGAAACAAATTTCAAAGTAAAACATTAAACTCAAATTGTACGACTTTATATTCTTTTTTTAAGAAATGTATTTTTATATTGGTAACCATAAATAGACACATACATCTTAATTTTTATTTTTATTTTTATCTTTAAATTTACAATGCTGCCAAGAATGTTGATGCCTTGATGGTGTATAGCTATTTGAAACAAAATTTAAAAAATATTTTTGTCAAACGGTCAAATAATTTGTTGTGAGGGAAATGATGTAATTTTAAATTTTATTAATCAATCTATGAATAACATATTTCTCACCAAAATAAATCATTATATCTTTACGTAAAATCATGTTTAAATTCATTCAAAAATTTGTATCGCTTGAACGTGATAGAAAGACAAACATGTGAATTAAAAAAATTTAAGAAATAAATAAATTTTGATCCGATTTCAAATTTAGTACTTGTATTAAATTTATCATATTTTTAATATTATAGTATTATAATTAGGCTAAATGCTAAATAATACTAATTATACTTTATCTCATTATGTATTCTATTAAAAAAGATAAATGATAGAAACTCAAGAGTAATAAATAGAAATGAATGGTTACAAGATAATAATAACTAAATAGCAAAAATAATTAGGGAGATATTAATAATAATTTAAGTAGAAAATAGATAATTATGAAAGCAAGTCATAATTTTTTTTTTATAACTATCCATGTTATGGAGTGTTAGTGGTACCGTTTTTACACTTTGATATGTTAGATATGTGCGTGAGTTGGTTCTCAGTGAGTAAGAGCGTCATATCAAATGTAGAAAAAGTGTGATCCGTGCGCGTCACATAAATTTTAAGTTAAGAATGTATTGGAAAAATTAAATATATAGAAAATTTTGAGTGCCACAGTTTTAAAACCAATTTTATTGCATTTCAATTTTTTTTAAAATTAATTAGTAAATATAATAAATTTAAATTTTCAAAATGAATTTAAATTTTTGACAAATCACCTGCTTGTGCATCAAACTAGTCAGCGAAAAATTGACCGTCAAGAAAATTACATAAATAATGACAAATTGTGAATTTGTCCATCTCGTCTGTCAAGCCGAGCCCAGCGGCACTTTGTCGACCCGACCCGACTCCAGCCAAACCAACAGACCATCTCGTCTTCCTGCTCGTTGGCGCGACTAGAGACAACACTCGGCTTGAGCGCCGTCGTTTACTGCCGCCTCTCCATCCTCAAGCCTCGCATCTCCGCAGTCCCGTTCTGAGGGCTCTGTCCGATTCGACCGCCAAGGTAACTTCTTGGCGAATTCGCTCTTCTAGGGTTTCATCGTGGACGTTTTAGGGTTTTTTTTCTGCGGCTAGTGTTAGAGGGTTAGTTTTTGGTCGTGAATTGCGAATTCTGAGCTTCTGATTCTGACATTTGTTTTGGTTACATCATGCTAGATGTGTTTTGATCAAATGCCTGAGAGAATGATCTCCTGCATCTACATGGATACCTTTTACAGTTTAATTTAGTGTTTACTGAGGCTAAAAGTCATGATTTTTCCACGCATTTTCGCCTCACCTTCTTGGTACATATCTGTGGTTCTCATTTTCAAGCACTAGATGCTCAGCAGTTCATTTTCTGATATTTATGTATTAAGTTTGATGTTAAATCTCAAAATTTAGCATTGATGAAACATGAAGAAGTCACAGGTGGATTGGTTACATCTAATAAGACCTAAGGTACAGAAAATTGACAGTTCCTATTGTAGTCTCTAAGAGTGGACATGTCTTTGTTTTCATATTTTTGCATTTCCAATTAATTAGAGAGGAATAATATTTTTTCGGTCTTTTCATATTTGTTAACTCTGAAAGTAGGTCCTTGCCTTGAATTATTGTACCCCAATCTAGTTTGGCAGCCTATAATAAACTGAAAAGTGAAAGCACTGTCACTAACCCTCAAAGACTTTGGAGTTTGTGGTCACATTATTCCTTAACTATATTGTTCTTTAAGAGTATGCCTCTTTCATGCAGAAAAAGGAAGAAAGATGCAACAGAGGAAATCATCGTCTTCTACATATGGGAGACCTTCCGGTACAGATGGCTCTGATTTCTCCTACCGTATGGTTGTGGATTCCAGTAAGTATTTATTGTGGCTGTTTCCACCTAGTCTTTTTACCTAATTTTTATACTGTAGTTTATTCTGAGTTCATTAGTTTGAATCGGTTATCTTATTTTCAGGGTATACAAGGGTAGCTAAGGGGAAATCTCGGCTCTCAATTTTAATATTAGCACAGGTTTGGATGTCGTTTTTCTCTCATTTACTGCTTCTAGATTAGCTTGTGGAGTTCAAATTTGTGATGGTTTGCCTATATGGAGAGATTAAGCTATGTTTAATTTTGTGGAAAATTATTGCTTTTCTAAAAAATTATAATGTTGGTTGTTATTTATTAAAAGCATATGCAGCGATCATTGTGAATGTTCATGTGTCTAAATTTCGAATATGTTTGTTACTGAGGCTATGGCCCAGTGGTAACCTTTTCATCTTGAATTTATAAGTTTTGGCTTTTTGGTCTTGTTTTGTTCCTGAGTCAGTGCGTTTATCTGCAAATGAAACAATCTTCACCTGATTAGGAGAAAAGAGAGTTGCTGGCATGAAATTATATGCTTTGAAATATGTCTGTGATAAAGTGATTGAGAAGGGAGCGAGTTGGAACTAAACACTAGTTGTGAATCACTGAATTAGGCTTCGATATTGATGATTTAACATGCCAAGTAGTTTAAGGAAAAGGATTTATGGATTTAGTTATGTGAATGCTATGCCTTCTCATCTTCAATTTGGTTTTTGATCTTTAATTTGTTTTTGTTGAACCGTAAAAACTCAAAGCAACCTTCTCCCTACACTAATGAGAAATCTGGATCAAGAGTATATGTCTGGCCGAAAATATATAGAGTGGGGCTATATATGTTTTTGATCCCACATATAATTATGGCACATGTGAATGTATGTTACTGATTTATCTATAAAATGTTTTATTTAATATGCCAGGAATGGTAGAACTTTTGTAAAAGTTTTCAGCTGTAAATACCCTTTGTGATCTGCTTGAAGCTATACAGTGTTTTGAAAATTACAATAATATCACTTATCATGTCAGAGTAATCTTGAATTCCGCTTGTTACTCTTTAACATTTAACTGAAAGTATCCAGATTTCAATATTGACCTATCCGTTGATTATTTCAGGTACTCATCCTATTTTTGGGAATATTTTATATTTTGTCAACGCAGAAAGATGAAATGATCAACAAATATGCACTTCTGTCTACTGCAGCTGGACAAATTTCATTGATAGTTGGAGAATTAGGTTGATGATTGACTTCTGCAGTCTTCTCAGCTTTTACTCCATTCTTACAACTTGCACTAAATATTTTTCGTTGCTTTGATAATAGGAAGAAGACGCAGTCTGGTGAATTTCTTGAAATTTTACATGGTTGTATCATCTGCTGCAGTAATTGTCTCATCGGCTTGTGCTATCAAAGATAATCCCTTACTCAAGGTAGTGATAATCAGTTTTTTTTCAGTGTTAAGTTCACTCCTCATGCCAAAAGAATTCATAAATCAAAGCCTTGCTCAAGGAGATCGAGTCAATACTCCAGATTGCTCTCATTTGGAAGTCCCTAGTAAATTGGTTGATTGACTGTGTTCTGTGGCTGTTTAGGATCCCAGTGCGTGGCAAAGCATGAAACTTGAACTTCTTGGGCTCAGTGGTGCAATTCTTGGTAAGGACTATGTACATGCTATAGAAATCGCCCACTTCCATGAGCAATATGCTCACTTTATCTTTCCTCTTCTGAACAGGTGTGCTGATTCAGATTTTTACCATAACCACAACAAGTGCTCTAACGACAAACATGTCACCTCCAAAGAGGGCTTCATAGTGGAACTTCATTCACCCACCCTAACTTTGCTCTGCGCCAAGCTATTACCTAATTTCAGATACACACATGGCCGATCAGCCATTGATTTATGTATTACAAATGCTGGGCGATAGCAGGGCATATTTGGGATATGCGTCTTTACTTATCCAGAAGTCATATATGAGAGAAGTGACTAAGATACATTTGAGTTTTGTTGGATGCATTGTAATGTACTCCTACTCAGTTGAGTCCAAACTTGCATTGTTCCATTTCTTCGAAGATTAGGATTAGGATCCTAGACAGTCCACAATAAAACAGTTAAATTTAAACTTGTATCGTTTTAAATTTTTAACTGTGTAATATGTTGAATCGTGCCAAATAGATAAAAACTGAATTTTGAATATTTAATATTAAAGGCTTGCTGCGGACAAAGCGCTTCTTTTCTGCGAATGGCTGTCGTCTCATCTCCTCCACTCCCATCTTTCTCCCGCCTCCCTCACATCCGCTGCTCCGCCACACCTTCATCCTCCTCACCACTCGTCTCACTAAACCCTAAAGCCCCACCACAAGCTCTATCCAGTACCAAACCCCATATTCCCCAACCCGTACTCTCAACACAATCCTCCAACAAAGCCAGCAGCTTCTTCAACTTGCTCCGTCTCGCTACCCGGTATGGGGATGAGGAGCTCATCAGGACGGTGCACGCCGCAAGCTTCAAGCTTGATGAGGATATTTATCTGGGTAATTCTCTCATTTCGGCTTATCTCAAGCTGGGTCTCGTTGACGATGCGTATAAGGTGTTTGAGTTATTGTCGGAGCCAAATGTGGTTTCTTATACAGCTGTCATTTCTGGGTTTGGGAAAACGGGGCGAGAGGCTGAAGCTGTTGAGCTGTTTTTTAGGATGTGGAAGTTTTGTGTTGAGCCCAATGAGTTTACTTTTGTTGCTGTGTTGACGGCTTGTACTAGGGATTTGGATTTGGAATTGGGTTTTCAAATTCATGGCGTGGTGGTTAAACTGGGGTTCTTGGATTATGTTTTTGTCGCTAATGCGCTGATGGGATTGTATGGTAAAAGTGGGGTGCTGGACTATGTGATGAAGGTTTTTGATCATATGACGCAACGGGACATCGCGTCATGGAATACAGTCATATCAAGTGCAGTCAAAGAGTGTATGTATGATAGAGCATTTGAGTTATTTCGTAGTATGGAAGAAGATGAGAGATTTTGGATTGACCAATTTACATTATCTTCACTTTTATCGGCATCAGCAGGAGGATTGGCTTTAAAGGAGGGTAGGGAAATACATACTTACACTCTCAAAGGTGGATTCGGTTCTAATTTGATTGTGAACAATGCTCTTATTGGCTTCTATACCAAATGCGGCAGTGTAAGAAATGTAGATGCCCTGTTTAGTAGGATGCCCGTGAAAGATATTGTGACTTGGACCCAAATGATCACAGCATACATGGAATTTGGACTCGTGGACTTAGCACTGCGTACATTCTATGAGATGCCTGAGAGGAATTCTTTGTCTTACACTGCTATATTAGCTGGGTTTTACCGCAATGGCCATGGTGAGCGAGCTTTGAATTTCTTTCTTCAGATGCTGGATGGAGGTGTTTATGTACCGGATTCAAGTTTGACAAGTGTCATCTCTGCCTGTGGATTACTCATGGATGCTAAAATCGGTGAGCAAATGCAGGGCTTTGTTCTGAAGTTTGGTTTGAATGAATGCATAGAATCAGCATTGATTGACATGTGGACCAGGTGTGGTCGAATGACTGATGCTCAAAAGCTGTTGAATCAATGGCCGTTAGAGAAGAATAATTCAGTGATGTGGACGTCAATCATCTCAGGACACGCTAGAAATGGAAAGCCAGAGAAGGCTTTATCCATTTTTCATCAGAAACATTGTGAAGGGATCATGGCCGTAGATGAAGTCACTCTGACTGTAGTCCTTGGCATATGTGGAACATTAGGCTTTCTCGAAATCGGGAAACAATTGCATTGTTATGCCATCAAATCTGGGTATTTGACTGAGATAGAATGTGGTAATGGCTTGATTAGCATGCACTCCAAGTGTGGGAGCATGGAGGACTCTGTTAAAATCTTCAAGAGGATGCCTAACCATGATATCGTTTCATGGAATGCTTTAATAAGCGGATATCTTCTTCACAGGCTTGGTGATGACGCCTTGTCTGTATGGGAGATGATGGATAAGGATGTCGTAAAACCAGATGCAGTTTCATTGCTGCTGATACTCTCAGCCTACAGATATACAAAAGTCGACCTGGTTGATCATTGTCGCGAGTTCTTTTTAGCAATTAAATCTAAGCACAACATTGACCCAGCGGTGGAGCATTATGCTGCATTTGTCAGTGTTCTGGGCCAATGGGGTTACCTTGAAGAGGCAGAAAAGTTTGCAAGCGCAGCACATTTTGAAAATAAGGCCTCGATTTGGCGCGCCTTGCTAGACAGCTGCAGACTTCATCAAGATACATCAGTCGGGAACCGAGCAGCTAAGCAAATACTTGCATTGCAGCCTCAGGATCCATCCACATACACACTAGTCTCAAATCTGTACTCTGCAGCTGGTAGATGGCATTGCTCGGAGGCCGTCAAAGAGGAGATGAGAGTCAAGGGATTCAGGAAACACCCAAGCCGCAGCTGGATCATTCTTCAGAACATCGTTCACACATTTCACACAAGAGATAAATCACACGCCCGCACGAAGGATATCTACAGCGGACTCGATATCCTAATTCTAGAATGCCTGAAAGCCGGATACGTACCTGACAATAGCTATGTTCTTCATGAAGTGGAAGAGTACCAGAAAAAAGACTTCTTGCTCTATCACAGTGCAAAGTTGGCGCTGACCTACGGGCTTCTGATCACACGGCGAGGAAACCCAATCAGAATAGTTAAGAACATCCTTCTTTGCGGTGATTGTCATACCTTTTTCAGGTATGTATCCATTGTCACGAAAAGAGATATTGCTCTTAGAGATACTTCAGGGTTTCACCACTTCTCTAATGGCAAATGCTCGTGCAGAGATTATTGATAAATCTTATACTGAAGTAATTATTTAATCTCGTACAGACTTAACTAGTTGACTGTGCTTAACAAGACATTTAAACCTTAACTTTGAAATATGCTACTTAATGCTACCGAACATCCTTAAGAGTACTTGTCACTGAATTGTTTGCGAGCTCTTTCGACTTGATTTATCCTCTGCCTCAGCTCATTCAAAACAAGAGGTAGACTTTGGTGTGGTGCGGATATCAGATTTTCCAGCTTCCCAAACATCATCTTCACCATCGCGTTCACTTTCATCCTCCTGACCAAATACGTCCACAGCGCACGTGGCCCATTTATCTCACCGTTCCTGACCTTGTCCAACGCTTCTCTGATTATTTCCTCAGCACATATTAACATGTCATAACACATGCGAAGTTCATATATCTTCTCTTCCCACCAAAAGCTTCCACTCATATTTCTCTTCTCACTTTTCGAACATGGTTTGTCGATGAGGCATACTTTATCTATATTGTATAAGTGGAACACCTGTTCGAGACTTTGATCCGCGTCGTCTTGGACCATTGGAGTACTTGCCATGGCATCGTTTATTCTCAAGCTGTTGTTCAACGATTCGAGCCGTGGCGATGCACAAGAAGTTATTCCTCGTATGTGACGAGCGGGCAGCCTTACGTAGGAAGGAGTCAACGATGGATCGTAGTTTAGAATGGTACTCAATTGCTTTATCAGATCGAAATGGTCCTCCAAAATCTTGTACGATCTTTCGTAGAATTCTTCTATGTCAATCTCCTTACGCTTGTGGGACTGAACCAAGTCATGAAAATTTCGAAACTCCCTCAAAGCTTCTGGAGACTCCACTGATGCCGCCCTCCTATAAAACTCAGCCTTGCCGATCTTCTTGCGGTCATGTAACTTAACCAAATCTTCCAACTTTCGCGCAGTCTCTGGATCCGAGTGAATCAATGCATGCTTCAGATCATTAAAGAACTCGATGCCAGCCTTGTATTTATCCAAGTATTTATAATCTGTGAGATTGCACTGCTCTAGTTCTTGGAGGCTGAACTCATATCCTTCAGGTACAAAAGAACTGAGCCGCTGTATAATGTGGTGGTGATTTCTGAATAAATATTTGATCTTTTCGCGGAAAGAGTTGGGGCTGAGAAGCGAGCCGTGCATCTCGCAAATCACACGAACAAACTGATCATAATCATCTTCCGAGAGCGAATCACGGGCTTGGCGTGTGAAACTAAGAGCGAGGCGTCTGTGGCTGATGGCGGCGGCGGCCGGGTCCATAGCCAGTAGGCAGTAGAAAGCAGCTGCTTAGTCGGGTGAACAGAATAATGGCCTGTAACCTGTATGTTCTGGTTTATATATCAGTTGGAAGAAGTATTCCTAATTCCACTAGGAACCCTGCTTGCACTCCTCACTTTCCTAATTGCGATTTCCTGACCTGATCGAACAACACACATGTTTCCAAATATAGATATTTAAGGCTCTCACAAAGTGACACGTGGCAGCAGGTGTTACACGCGGTGGTCTACCCAAGAATGGCTCACCAGACCAGTATAATAAAGGCACTAATTTCGACGTATAATGTCATCTTATCTTTAAAATTATACTTCTTCAGACCCTAGGCGATGTTTTGTCACGCTGATTTTCCAATGGGAGAGGTGCACAAGATCTCTGTCATGGACATGAGGTAAGCTATTCTCGCATTATTCCATTCCATGATGTTGAGTGCAATGATATACTTTTATTTTGTATAAAGACTTCATTTTTAACTCTCTCGAAACCTTTGAATACTTTTAGTCCCTTCTCTCATTTCTCCATAGATTTTTATCTGGCTTCAAAATTCAGCAAATTGGTGCCATGGTGCAGCGTTGGACAACCAGTTCAGTCAGCTTCAGGGCAATGTGGATATTAGATTTATAAGATAAGAATGGGGTTAGATTTTTAGGGGTATGAGGGCTCTTCTTGTATATCTCAAATCAGGTTTTGAAACGACGTCAACGTGAATGTATGAATATATTAGCGGAGAAAATAAGCTGGGCTTGTCATCCTTTATTTGTTTGTTCAAAAAAAGTCTACTGACCTATCAGAGAAAATATTAAGGATCTGTGAGAAGTTTCAGAATTATGAGAGGCAGAAAATATTAAAAATCTGTGAGAAGTTTCTCAGTTTCATCACAGTTTCCAGTTTCTGAGAAAACCTTTGTTGCAATCATCGTTAACTGTTTGGGATGATTTCTGATATGAGACATGTTTTGGTGTTGTGTGTATATTTGAAATTGGTTACTGATTTGTACTGCTTCCATTTCCGTTGAAATGATGCTGATTGTTTTCTCAAATTACTGGTGTCTTGCCTTGTATTGAATGGTAGATTTTGCGGCCTACTGAAAGTGGCTGTTTTTGTTCGGGTAGCAGCGTATTGCGGATAACATATCGACTGTTATCCATCATCAATTTATTGATACTGAATACAATATTCGATCCCCTGTCCTGTAAAAATGAGTTTGAGGTAGTTGTTTTCAGTTGCCTATACTGCAATATGGATAAGATGTCCTGACGATAGCCGAACTGACCATGTTAGTCGTGTCGAGGTGTGACCTGACGTCTGCTTGAAAATCTCCTTCATGCTGCCATTTTTTTAGATCAACTTACTCTATGTATATGCAAAGCATGGCTATATGTTCACCGTCTCAGAGACAAGAAGCCCAACGGTGGCAATACTTCTCCGACCGTTATAGGAGCAAAATGCTTTCAATCTGCTCCAAGTTTTTTAAGTAGTAAAGGTCCAGAGAATGGCCTGGTTTCAATGAGCAACGCAGGCAGCTCTAAGGACTGTGATGCAGGCATATTAGAGTAGAGACCCTCAGAGGGGAGAAGGAAATTTAACCTCGACTTCGAGCTGATGAATCCATAGATGTAAAAGAATCCATAATCGCTCAAAAGGACCACCCATTGGGGCTATTAAGATTGATCCTTCTAATGGAAGTTGCAATGACCCACCTTCCAGTAGTAGGGCAAGAGAAGATGCCATGGAAAAAAAAAAAGCAAATCCAGCTAAACCAATGAAAAAAAAAAGCTATTGGAAATGGTTGACCAGAGACAAATGGAACGGGGCAAGGGAATTGACTCCGAAAAGGCAGCATTCATTACCCTCCCTCTATTTACCTCCTCCTCTATGTGGTTTAAATACTTAAATGATAAGGGTTTCCAGGCTGGGCCACATATGTCCATGGCTTCGATTTAGTTCCATCAGTTACTTCAACATAGATCAACGTAGCTTTTAGTCTCTTGATAAACACCTAGGACACTGGCACTGGAAACCAAACCCTCCTAAGAGCAACCTTTGTCTGGCCTCATGGTCCATGCTCGCATCTATGTAGCAAATACGAAGCTCTTCTCCTGAAAGTGAACTGTTCTCGTTATTCCAAGTAAACATCTTCACTAAGCTACAGTAGCACAAACTATCCATGAAAACTGAAATGCAAAATGAAACACAATCTATAGCTAAACTGCTTTTATCTTAATTTTTTGCACAAATATTCGCATCCCAGTTGGTAAACAGTATTTGTGGACTCGATCATTACTAGACCAAAACATGTTCAGAAATCATGAAAACAGCAATTGCTTACGCAAAATATGATCCATACTACAACATGCTACACTACACAAATATATAACTTACATGCTATAAGCAATTCAGCAACATGTTCATCCATATTTTTCAAATGAAACGCTCTTCAACATTTTGGCAGTAAATATAAGGAACCGGCAATTAACAGAAGCCGTTTCTTAGTGATTCAGTTCCTTGTTTCTGACTGCAAAGCATTTAGAGGTAGAAGCCTTAACTGGTCAACAAAGAATGTTTGTACTAAGTTTAACTAACGAGTTATTAGTCTTCCTGTGTGAAAAGTGAGATATTTAACTCAGTATGACAACATTCCGTTTCCTCAGGCTTGTTTTGATGAGTAAAACTCATTTGATGTACACTGGCAAAATATAACCTACAGCACCATCACTAGTTGGAGTTATATTAAGCACACAACCCCTATTGTGCAAAAGAAAGGATCACATTGATCCAAATGGATGGGATTTCTATAGTTCATACAACACCAATATTTACTAATACACTAAACTGGTTCTTCAAAATGACATTACATTGTATTGTAGTGCATTGCAATGGAGGGTCAATCCATTGCTGTCCTGTGACGAGAATGTCACCAGAGTTTGATCCTTGCATTTTAAAGGGAGGGAAATCCAAGGATTGGGCAAGTATATAGAGCAACTAAAGGAGAAAATCAATGGAGATCCAAAAGAGAAATGACATTCACACGAACCTTGATCAATGTCTCTAAGAGCCTTCAATTTGGCATCTGAGTTGTCAACCCAAACTATGTGTGTGTTTGGATCTGCAGTCAACAGATTAAAGCTAAGTTTCATCAAAACTCAGAGTAAATGAAACAATCAAAATTTAAATATCTGATTATCCACACACCCGTTTTGAGAGCGGAAGTGAATAAGTGATACAAAAACTCATATTTATACACCTTTTAATTAATATAAAACCTGAAAATTCAAATAAAAAACATTGACACAAGCTATACTTGAGGCGCTACAAGTTACAAGATGCTAGTGGCATCAGAAAAATCTAATAAAGAAAAGTTAAGACAGACTGACCACAATCATGATTGTAGAATGATGGAAGAATGTACACAGCATTTCCAACAGCAGCCCCAGCTTCAACAGATGCAGCAGCTGATGCTAGAAAATCTTCATATGATCCACATGCCAGCTCTATCCGAAAGGCATTTATACGGATTCTAGCCAGGACATTGATATACCACTCGTCATTTAGAACTATACGAACAACAAATAAATGGTCAACACTGTTGTAAATCAACTCTAGTAAGAAACGACAGAAGTAAATATACGGCATTTGAAACTATAATGGTAAAAGATTACATGCTAAGTGTTCATGCTTGACATCCGTCGACATGAAGGCATTTCTCAGCAAAGAACACTCTTTACCCATCTAAAAGCAATGCAGTCCACAGAAAGGTAAGTTTAAATAAAAGTATTGCACTAAACCAACTGTAGATCTTTTTGTGGGAAGTTAAAATTGACTCTGGCAAACTTCGAGACCTCAAAATATTTGCAAAAACAACACATTTTCAAGAGTTAACTGTTGATCACTTCTTGGTCTTGTTCCAAAAATCTAAAAAGAAACAGAGAACAATGCTTACTTCACTAATCATATTCGTAGACAAGTTTTCAGGCTGTAGTATGTTGAGACTGTCTGCCGATGTGACTCCTGCAATGACCATACAAGCCAGCCGCTTTGCTAAATATGGGTATTTCAATCCATTTATTCTACAAACAGTAGTTCAAGTCTCAGGACAACACATGTATATATACAATACTTGAATGTAAAAGAAACAAAAGGGAGCTAATTGGATAAGTCCATTTGATTTATTTGTTTTAAATAAATATAAAAAACCCCCTTTTGATCAACTGAAGCCATATGTAACAGCAGTTCAGGAGCTGGGGTTTGGCATAGTGGATATTATTATCATCTAAGTCTAAAAACTTCATCCTTTGCTACAGTCTACAATACTACATACATAGATCACTCATCAAGTCTCCATACAAGCAAATAGTACCGACATACAGAAAATAACAATTTGAAAAGAAATATTTGATATCAAGGTGATTCCAGCGAACCAACATACCGGCAATACTCGTCAAATTCCTCCCAGTTAGCCTTTCTATCGATTTCATAGAATGCCTATAGCACAAGTCAAAAACACGAACAAAGACATCTGAATCAAACATCATCACTTACAAAATAACATGAGATGGTTGCTAATGCATCTTAGATTCAAGAAACCGAAATGCTTAGATACAACACATACCCTAGCTTGCAGTGTACAAGCTTCGCTACAGAACGAACCACCTGCGGCGGAATTCGCCCTAATCGCCATCTTCCTGAGACACAGATAGCAGACGCGGTCCAGGGCGGACGAGGAAGGATGCGTTATGAAAGGTTTGGCCGTGTGGATGAGCTCCCCAGCGCCGATTCTCCGAGTCGCGAACACTCCTCTCCCGGCTGACTCGGTGAGCGAAACCTGGATCGGCGGCGGTCCGGCTCGAGGCGGAGACGGCTGCTGACTCGCATCGGCGCTGGCAGCGGATGAGAAGAGGGGTAGCTTCTGGGCCTGGTTGAGCGCCAGAGCCAATCGGCACTTGCGCGCTGCAGTCAGCATTTTATGATGATGTTGCGCAGGAGTTCAGGCTTTTCTTGCGAGAGAGAAAACGAAACGGGAGCGCAAATTCTTGGGTGCACTCGGAGCGCCCATTGCTCCAAACCTAGTAGTTAGACTGGTTTTTATTAAAATATTTATTCCTCTCTCAAATAAATAATAAAAATAAATAAAAAAATTATCTTAACTAAAGAAAATTTAAATAAAAATTTATTAAATAAATTTAATATTTTATATTAATGTTCATTTAATTTTAACTATGTTCATTAAATGATTAATTCATCAGATGAGCTGATATGTTCATCAGATGAGCTGTTATGTTCATCAGATTTGATAATATGTTCATGAGATGAATAAACTATTTTTTGATGAATATAAAAATATAAACTTGTGAAATAATTATTTTTATTTTTTATTTGGACTTTTGTTTTAAAATAAAATTTTAATTTTTTTCTGATTTTAATTTTTTTATTTTTTATTTCTATTTAATGAATAAAAAGATTTATTAATGAAAATAACATAAAACGATGTCGTTTTGAGGCGAGAGCAACCATTTAGATGGATGCTCTTGGTGCAACCATGAATGATTGAAATGGGAGAGTAAGTAATTGAAAGGAAGTGAGGGATAAAAGTTTAATTTCTTTTGTTTTAAAAATATGTTCAATTTTTTTTATGTATTTGTTATTGAGTCCTAAGAAAACTTATAAAAAACAGTTATATTCTGCCATACTTTTTAAAATCACTAGTGTACATCAAATTTTGCAATTGTAATAAAAAATCATTTAAAACTGTTTTATGATTAATTAAAATATAATTTAATCCAATAAATTTTTAAAAAATTATAATTTGATCTTTAATAATATAAACTAGCCGAATAAAATTAAAAAAATTACAAAAAATTGCTATGCGGTTTTGATTAGCTTAAAAATGATATTTTATTACTTTTAAATATATTGTGCTAGTTCATGTTATTGAAAATTGAACTATAATTATTTTAAAATTATTAAGGTTTGATGACTTTTTCCTAAAATTGTATAATTACATTTGCAATTTCCAGAAAACGTAATAGTTTATTTTTTATTTATAGTTTACTCTTTTATTTATATGAATTGTATGACCTTTACCAATTGTGATTTTTTTATATTAAAAATGTAATTAGGAACTATTTTTACATCCAACGCGGTGCAGCACATTAACTGCCCATAAATTTGCGCGATGGATAGGAAAAGGCGGATGAAAGGAGGATGAAGAAAATGAAAATTAACTGATGTGTCTTGTATTCGGATAGATCAAAAGATGTCATTTTATTAGATTAATATTTAAATTAACAACTAAAATATTCATAATGTTGTTTCATCTCTTCAAAAAATTTAATTATATAATTTTTATATTTTAAATACGAAATTTTGGAATCGTCATTGCTCCCCGTTCTCTTATACTAGTTGTTTAAAATTAAATTAGGTGGATTTAAAAAAAAATAACGCTAGTTGTTGATAAAATTTAATAAATTTATATTTAATGCATTTTTAAAATGTAAAATAAATAATTTGGTTATTATTAGTAGTTTAGAAGTTTTGTTATCGATTATGATAACAGATAATTAATTTTTATTTTTAAGTTAGATAGTCATATTAAATATGCATTGAAATTGTTTCGTAACAAATAAAAATAAATAAATAAAAGATGACATAAAAAGTAATTTATAAACCAACATTAAATATGATTTTTAATTCTAATAAACTTTATAAACAAGTTGCTTGTCTTTATTGATTTTCCAAAGTCAAAACCTAACAAATAACTTTTAAATATCTTCCGAATTCCCTATTTTCTTGTCAGCCAATGTTAACTATATGTAGTGATTATTATACACAATATTTTCAACATGATTTATTTCGCAATTGAATTTAAATCAGTGAATCTGCATTTCATTGATAGATATGTATTATTATAATGAATGTTATCTAATCAACACTCTTAAATACAATCCTCATAACTGTACAATATTTTAATTAACAATTACCAAAACACTGATTTATTCTTTTATCTCAACCCAATTGACGAAATAACCTTAATTTATATAAAAATATAAAAAAAAAATCTAACCAAAAACACTACACGGCTTAAGAATAGTTTCTCACAGCTATATGAGTAAAATACTAATTAAATAGGACTCTTCATCCTGCTAAAACATTAAATTAGAAACTCACATAAAAATAAGATATTTAATTTTAATTAACTTCCTAAATAAATTGATTATTTTATTTTTATCTATTTTAGAAATCCTAAAGATGAAATCTGATTATTGGATACTTTGTAAAGCTATGAAAATTCATACTATTTTAAATATTTAAATATAGAACTGAAATACTCTAAATATAAAATCTTAATTATATGATCAGACTAATCACACCATCCATTGAAGTACAATTGTATGTAAAGAGTATGATTAATATTTTATATATTTCAAATCATGCAAAAATTGAAAATTTTGGGAGATAATGCAAAACTCCCATTATGTAGACGTCATTGAAATTCTCTTTGTTGTCCTAGTCGCAACAAAAGAAATCTTGAAAGACTTTCTCGATAAATATTTGTATGAAGATTTAGACGTTACATGGTTTCTGATCGACAATAATATATTTACGATTCATATTCGGTAGCGTTATGCTAATTTATAGTAAATCAAAATTAGAGTGTGGTTTTGATTTAGTTCATTTTATTGATTACTATTTAATAAGAAATTTATATTTTGTTAACTGATTTCAAACTAATAACCACTTTTGCACCAATTTATTTGGGTTTGAGAGACTGAGGGTGGATCAGTTGAAAACCTCTTTAAGTTGAGAACCTTGTGGACGAACGTGGATCAATCATTTTGTTCACAAAACGACCGTGTTTTGATTACGATATCTCATTTTTTTTACTTTATTTATTATGCTTTATTAGAATATTTAGTAACACATTTAGATAAATCTCACCTAATCAATTAGGAGCAAATCACTCCATCATATATTTAATTTTCTCTCTTTCCTCTTTGATTATATACATAATTTTTATTCGCAAATCACTCCATCATATGTTCACCATTTATAAATTATTTGTTTCTCCATAATCCATTATGTTCACTGTTACTGTACATTTTTGAATAGTGAACATGTTTCAAAAATTTTATATTATTTTTGATATTTTATGTGAGTTTTTGAATAATTTTTTTGACAGTGAGCATATGTTTGCTATGTACGAAACGGTCTGAGCTTCGATAGTGAACATGTTCACTATTGATGATCACTATCAAAATAAAAAAATATTTATACAAAATCAGAAAAAAAATGTTCACTAGAAAAAAAATTAAAAAATTTGAGAAAGTTATAACTCAGAAAACATAAATCCTGAAATCAAGGAAACAAAATCAGAAATTAAGGAGACAAAATCCGTCAATCAAATATTTAAGCGCGATTATAGGAAAATTAATTTTTTCTTAATTGGCACAATATAAATGTCACTAGCACCTCTCACTTCATTATATCAAATAAAAATTAATTATGTATCACATTCATTAATCCTGTTGTTTTTATTTGTGTTTAATTTGGAAACAAATCGGTGAATATGAATGGTTTACAAGGTTCTCAATATAAGGAGGTTCTCAACGGATCCCTCCCCTTGAGAGACAATCCATATATTTATAATAATATAGGATTTTTTTGTATCAGCTCACGCGTATTTATAGCGTATCTAAACGCAAAACGGTATTACCAGTACCAGAGTTCTAACTTAAAACTCTGATATTATTAGATAACATTTAAAGCCCCTAAACCAACAACTTGTTGGTTGTAATATGAGAGTTTCAAACACAAATAATTAAGTATGACAATTCACGATTTATTTTATGTATTTTACAAAAATTAAATTGTACTTTGTTTTTTTCTCTCACTCATATAATGGTTTATGAGAATTCTACATATGAAATGTCGAAATGATTACATGTCTGTTTTTATGCAAACTAGTGCAAGTTGTACATAAATAAATATAATCTTCTCAAATGGAACCAAATATGCATTCAACAAACTAGTGAGAATTTATTTCATATTTTTAAGCAACATCTGTAAATATTTTTGTTACTTTATAATGATTAACATGATCTGCCGTTACATTTCAATTATTTGTTTTCAAAAAAGGATTGATTGAAACGTGACCGTGCACCCATTCACATTGTTTGTATCGCTTCTTTTGACTGATTAATTCACGGCCGGTCAATTGATTTATAGGCATAATAAGCCAATTGAAACAATAAATAAACATTAATAAAACCGAACCAACCCACAAATTCAACACTTGGAAACGAAACTCCCTGTGAACTTATTAATAAATGGAGTCGGTTTTGTTGCATTTTCTTGGTTTTTTCAATTGTAGCTGCAGTCACCAAAACCGAATGCAAATTGAATTATAGAAACCTTGACGGTTCAGAATTATTTTTATTTTTCAATTTTATTACAGCAAATCATATTTTCAGTATTTAATGTTTGAAATTTCCGGTGCTGAATAGGAAGTATAAATCAACTGCAGTCCATATCTCTTCAGTTTTCTCTCACTCTCAGCAATTAATTTCCCCAGAAAGTCGAAGCAGCGGCGACTGTTACCTCTCTTCTTCTTCGTCTTCAAAGATCATCGCTTTCCAGCTTCAGACCCCATCCTCGATCCCCATCTTTCCCAAATTGTCAGTTTTTACACAAACCTCGACTTCTCAGAATCCGGGAAACAGCCATGAAAACGTTGTCGCTGTGTCACTGCCGGCACGCGATCAACGTCTCCGATTCCTACTGCTCCGCCAGACGACGGCCCTTCGTTACCCCCAGGCTCAGGAAACCCACCGTTCAGGTCCCTTCCCGGCAAGACTCTGTTTCTTGCGTTTACAAATCGGAGCTGGTATCATCGTCGTCGTCCCGGGAGGAGCTCCTGATCACGCTGACGTGGACCCGCGACCTTGTCCGCAGGGGGTTCGATCTCGAATTGCTCGACGCCCGATCGAAGCGCGGCTCGGGATGCGCGTATCGGCTGAGGAAAGTGAAGGGCTATAGTTCGTTTGATTTCGACGGGTCCAGAATCGAAGTGTGGTGGAACCTCTCAGCCGCTGAGTACGACAATGGGTGCGAGCCTGGCGGGCAGTTTTATCTGATGATGGCGGTTGATTCGGAGCTGTGTCTCAAACTCGGTAACAATTTCAGCGCGGACGAGAGAGTCAAGAAAATGGAGACGAGTCCTGGCTTGTCGAAAACTGTTTGCTTTTCGAGGCGCGAGAGGTTCTCAGGCAGCACATTTTACTCGACCAAAGCCAAGTTCTGCGACAGTGGAAAGGAGCATGATATAAGGATCAAGTGCGTGAAGGAGACGGACGAGTCCGGGGCGGAAAGACCTCTCTTGCTGGTGCTGGTCGACGGTCGGAAAATGGTGCGTGTGGCGAATTTGGAATGGAACTTTAGAGGGAACCAGACGATATTTTTCGAGGGATTGGTGGTGGATGTGATGTGGGACGTGCAGGAGTGGTTCTTCAACTCAGGGCGCGATGCAGTGTTTTTGTTCCGGACGCGGAGCGGGCCCGACAGCAGGCTGTGGTTCGAGGAGAAGAATTTGTTCGGGGATCAGCTCGAGTTTTCGCTGGTGATCTCCGGGTGCAAGAAGCATCAGGCCAAATCTTGGGTTTAAATTTGTTTTAGGATTGAGTAGATAGGAGATCAGATTTTTGAGAAGCATCACATTTTGCAGTTTTGTTGTTTATCTGTCGACATTTTGGTGACCTCTGATCAGAGCTCCTATGGGGCCTTATCTTATGCTATGTCTGCCTAGTGGGACTCTTCAAAAATTAGCAATTTGTAAAATATCAAAAATGATTTTGTGAAATAATATGATTTTATTTTCATGGGATTTGTTTCTAGCCATTTGAATTATTTTATTTTCTTTGCCAAGTTTAATGTTAATTGTAGTGGGGAGACGAGTTTTTGAAGGATATTTTTGAAGTTTCTTCGAACCTATCGACAGACATTTAAATATTTCAAGTAATAAATTGCGTGTCAATCTATGTGAATAGCTGTCAATTGATCAATGTTTTGATTAGAGTGAATTTTATATAATCTAAAATTAAAAGTAAATTTTAGTTGGAACATCACGTGTTTGTAAATCACATTCAATCAGGATGTGTCATGTGTAAGTTTGAAAAATCAAACTAATTTTCACTCGATCAATACATAACACATGATAATTTGTTTTTAAACTTCCACGTGGCACATCCTGAAAGTAACCAAATCAAATCTTGATACGGTCTAGATCAATTCAATTATACGGGTGACTCGAGCTGGACTGTGCTTGAGTAGACTTGATCTGGATTGTGCTAACTGCACTATAAGCATCGCCCCATATTTTTGGTTATTTGCAGCTTGTGATAAATCGGACCCCTGACTTCTTGAAATTACATAATAATTTCTGAAGTTTAGTTTTTTACAAATTGGCCTCTTAAGTTGATTTTTTATCCAATTTTGATTCGATTTGTATATATTTCATTCTTTTCCTGTATCCGAATACACTTTTTTCATATTTAAACTACAAGAAACAAAATCGACTATAAATCACCCATAATTACTTGAATGTAACTCAAATATACTAAGTATATGTGACTAAAATAGGATAATAGTTTATCTTATCATTATCATGCATTCTTGTTCAAATTTGAAATTTCAAATAAATAATTATGATAATAAAATTTTGATTAGATTATAGATGTTATGGAAAGTTAATTGGTAAGTCAGACGTCGGTACTTGCCAAACTGATGTGAAGATTGACACGCAGGATGCGAGTGTTGCATTATTCAATTATAAAAATATAAAAATGTTCTATGACAACATGATTAAACTAAGATTAGAACCTATTATGGCTAATGTAACTTAAGATTATCTCACCAATAGACTAGCTAGTACTATTACATGTGAAGTTTATAAAATTGATTATAGTATTAATGAATACTAAGTACGACTCCTAATTCAACATGCGGTTGAACCGAATCAAATTACAAATTCAATAGATCGATTCAATTTTCAATCTGATTTTAATAACAATGATCCAGGTGGATGGTTGACCGTATTGTGAAGCAATTAGTACATGCCTTGTTGAAACCTCGGACTTCTGTGTTCTTGGCGCCCTAGGGCACATGAGTTAGTAGCTGAGTTATTTGCATTCGTAAAAAATAAATATTTATAATGGCTCATGTGACATTTTTTGTATCCTTATTTTTTTAAAAAAAATGAAATTAATAATTTAAAAAATGTCACATGAGCCATTAGAAATATCTATTTTTTACCGAAGCAAATAACTCATTCACTCTGTCTTGAAATAATGTTATTTATATATGGTCTTGCAAAGCTTATAGAACCTTTATTTTTTCTAGTTTGTTATTTGTTTTTTGTGTGGATATCTATCGAGGAAGAGCACTTGAAAAATATCTCCACATCGGCTAGTAAGGAGAATAAGACATGATTTATACTGTATTATTGAATCATGATTTACAAGTCTAGACTTTTGAATCACAATGGAGGTACAATCCAATATGAGCCAACCTAAAAATTCAAAATGGTATAAGAACCTCGTAATTTTATATGAGATCAGTATGCGATACCTGAGACAGACACCCAGAGCATCAAACGACGTCACAGAACATTCAAAGTAGCTTATAAATGTGCGAGTGAGCCGGTGGAGTGAACGATCCGGACCGGCGATATATTGATCAAGGGAGAATAGGTGACGCTTGTGAGCTGAGTCACGTATGTACTAGCTCTTGACTACTCCTGTATGTCTCTTATGGCTCATGGGCGTGTTGTATCATCTTGGATCAGACTCTTTGATCCCGTGTAATAAAAGATGTTTTGCAAAGAAAAAAATATCGTATATTCTGTTGAGTTCGATTCATTACGTGAGTTTATCTATAAAATCGATAATTAACAACATTCACAAATTATTAACCTCAATTGTGTTGTCTATCACTAATATTCTCATCTTTTTTAATTCTGTTTTTTTCTTAGCATGTTCTAAATTACTCACAAACTCCTAGAACTTTTATTTTTAAATTTATAGTTACTAATTTTACAGGCTGTAATTTATCTCCACGAATTCAACACTAACTTATCACTTTTAATAAAAAATTATTTATATAACACTTACAACATGATATTATCAATAATTTATTATTGAGATGATGCCTGAATTAATCTCATGCCCCATAATTTGAATGTCACTAATGATCATACAATGATAATGTCAACGCCCTTCGAAAACTATTAAATTTTGTGAAATGGACTGAAAAAGAACATACCACACACAACAACATTTTTACTGTAAAAACATAAACACTCAAATTGTGTTTGGTTTATGTAAAATTTGTGGAAAAATGAAAAAAAAATTACTCCCTCTATCATCTTTTGCTTGTCGCTTAAAATACATTGCATTAATTTTTGAACGCCTCAAAATATAAATATTATAAAATTATGATAAAAATATATTATTGAAATAGAATTCGATACGAACATATTGAGATCCACCATCATAATGTTTATCATAAAATTTCACATACAAAACGATAAGTTCAAAAAGCGATAAGTAAAAGAGGACAGAGAGAGTATTTGATTGAGAAAAAGTTTGAAAATGAAAAAAAAATGTATGAAAATGGGAAGGAAATTTTTATTAAACAAATATTATTTTACAACTTCCCCTTAATTTTTCTTCTGTAATAAAACAAAGAAAAACAGTACAGAAATCCTTTAAAATTCACTGTCACTATCATTATTCTTTCATTCTTATTTTTCTTAAACCAAACACGTCATTAATGTCTACATCTCTAACTTCTCTTATACTCCCTCTGACCTCTTTTACATGTCACTTAACCGAATTTTTTTGTCCACTTTTACTTGTCACTTACCAATTTTTAATGCGTATTTAATATCAACAACTACCTTAAAATGTCAAACATTAATCACTTCATTATCATAATCAATAAAGAATACATTCATCACCAATAATCATCTACCAATTTTACTTTTTGCACGAACTTTTTCAAAAAAATGTTAACCACCTACCTATTAAATTTGTTCAACCGCTAGCATTAACTTCACCTTAATCTACTCAAATTAACCGTAAACGATATGTATTAGAGGACGGAGGGAGTACTTTGATTACGAGAACAAATAACATTAAATATCAATAAAGTAAAAGTCTTAAAACATACTCCCTCCGTCCTCTAATACATGTCGTTTAAGGTAGATTTGAGTAGATTAAGGTGAAGTAAATGCTAGCGGTTGAACAAATTTAATGAGTGGATGGTTGATGTTTTTTTTTTAAAATTCATGCAAAAAGTAAAATTGATAGATTATTACTGGTGATGAATGATTTTGTTATTGATTATGATAAAGAAGTGATTAATGTTTGACGTTTTAATGTAATTGTTGATATTAAATACGCATTGAAAATTATTAAGTAACAAGTAAAAGTGGACAAAAAAATTCGATTAAGTGACATGTAAAAGAGGACAGAGGGAGTACAGTGACATGTAAAAGAGGACAGAGGGAGTACACAATATTTGATTAGGCCAATGCAATGATAGTCAAGTCATCAGATGATGATCTGTCATTTTTGTGGTTTCGAGTTAAAATTATAAAGATGGTTGAATATGTAAATATTTTCTTTGTGTTTATCTTATTTATTATAAAAAAAATTTTACTTGCCACATCTAGGTAATTTAGATGATCATGTGATATTTGAATAAGACTTTGATGCGACATTTTGAACAAAAGCGAATTCTATATAGATTTTATTTTATTTTATTTTGTTTACTTAAGAGTGAAAAATTATAGAAAAAATATTAAAACACTTTTTGTTTTAATAAATTTTTATCATTTTTCATCAAATTTTCGTTCCACTAACTTTCTCACAATCAAATAAAAAATTCATTCTCATTTCTCTCAATATTTTCTTTCACACGATATTTTCTTAAACCAACAGGCTAAGTGATTAAAGATCATTAAACACTCTTCTGGAATCTGGATAGGTTTGATTCATGGTAATTGTGTATGAAATCTGTCATGAAAATCCCAAGATGGTTTCAACATGTCAACATATGGTTTTAGTTTTACCTAGGAGTCAGAAAATTGATTATATAAAAATATTGTTATTTTTTTTATTTATATGGACCTGAAATAAAGTTAATGAACTTAGGGGAATGATCCGTTGAGAACCTCCTTACGTTGAAAACCATTATGGACAATTGTGGACCAATCATCTTATTTTCTTTTTTAAGTTCATTTATGATACTCCATTTATTGTATGAGAGTCATTAAATATGATATATATGGAAAGTGTAACTATTTGATATATTTTGTTAAATATAATTAATGTTTTAAGATTTTATTATTTTTCATCAACAAAACTTTTTGTGCAAAAAATACTTAATTTATTTACTTAGTGTTCCCCGTCACTTTTTTTATGTTTTTTTGGATTCGGACAGTGAACATTTTATAAATTTTTTTTGAATTATAATTTTTTCACACTTACTTGATATTGTTTTTTTAGAATTATTAATAAATAGTGAATATTTTTTTCATTTTTCAGTAGTCAATATATTTTTATCTGAATCTGTTCGTTTTTTTATTGTGGTAGTGAACATTCATTGTGAGCATGTTCTCTGTCAAAATAGATGTTCACTGTCAAAAATCATATATAAGAATGAGCATAGTGAAAATATTTCATAATATAATATAATTTGAGTTAATTACTAGACACGAATCATGGAAAGATATTATAAAGATATTAATTATTAAATTAATTGCTCGGAATAATAAATGAAGTTCTAATAAGGAAATGTCGTAATCAAAACACAGTCGTTTTACGCAGAAAATGGTTGGTCCACGTTTGTCCACAAGGTTCTCAACATAAGGAGGTTTTCAACTAATTCACCCTCAATAAACTTAAATATTGAACCACATAATAAATATTTTTAGATTTGGAAAGAGCGATTCTAGAATTATACGTAGTTTAGGTGAGGTTATATTTGTATTTTAAATAAATAATAAATTAAACTTAACCAATTTTCAGTTTTGAATTTGAAGTTTCAATCGGTCTACTTTCCTAAGATTGAAAAAAATCATGTCACGTGAGATTTCTGTCATGTCAATTTATCATTGTCATAAATTTTATTTTTATAAACATTTCATTTACATTGAAATAAATCTTTCAAATCTCTGCGCGTAGATCAAATGTCAAAAATATTTAATTATATATATTCATCTTTAATCACGTTTAGAAGTATAAAGCATAATTAAAAATCTGATATTTAATCACGTTTCACCCTTCCAAACGTAATAGAAAATCAGATCTTTAATCACATTTGTAAGGATGAAAAGTGATTAAATTTTTTTTCACAAATCATTTCGTGTAGACAAAACTACTTCGTAACAAAAGAGTATAAATCATCTTCTACATTAACACACACCGCTTTATACGAAACTCTTCAAAAAAAAACTTAGTGTGCATGCCCTAAAATGAATTTAGCTCCGTGTTTATTTTTTTATTAATTGCTGACGTTAGATAAAGTCCCAAAACCGAAATATTTAAATCAGATAAATATATGTGATTTTAAACAAAAATATAATTATAATTGCTCTTTTAGATTTTTCTTTTTGGTTAAGCTAGCATCTACGATTTGACTTCAATTAAAACAGTATAAATATCTAGTAAGCATTTTCTTAGCTATTAAGCAGACCGCCAACGCTGCTGATCCACCATTCGTTATGTCATGGGCCCCAAGCCCACTAGATCAGCCCATCCAAATCAGAGACTTCTAGAACCAGACAAAATCTCTGGCCCAGTGGATGCCAATCATCCTCACGTGCGGTATCCGCCACACAAACTACTCTCTACTGTCTCTAAAATTGGAAACAGTCGGCGAAGACAAACCACAGCCAGGACCTAAGTCGGTCTGAAATTTCCACCCCCGAAAAAAATCGTAATTTATATTTTTGACGATGACGACGATGATCGTCTCTGCGACCAATCCCAGAATCCGAGCACAGCTCAGCGTACATGTAGACGACCTAAGCGGACCCGAAGCCTCGTGGGCGTTTCCTTCCACCGCCTCTGAGGATCATTATCGAACACCTTGTCAGCATCTTTTACACAGTGAGCTTTCGCCTCCTTATAAACCCCAGTTCACCCCTTCAAGTCGGCCTCTACGAACCCTCAGGTTTTAATTTCTTCTCAGTCTCGCCCATTTTTTCGTTTCCGATTTTCATGCGTGCCACCGAAATCCGAGGCTGTCGGAAGTGTCTGCTGGAGCTTTATTTTCATTGTCGTGGTAGCTTTGGTTTGGTAGATTTGCTGATTTGATATTTCATATGGGGTTATCCGGGTCGGGTTCTTCTGCTGAGGAGTATGAGATGAAACCGGAGTTGGGGGGTGATGAGGTGTCGGTTGTGGCGCCTTTGACGATCGGGATACCGGCGAGGGGAGAAGGGTTGCCGCAGCCGCTGGAAAGTTTGCAGGGGAGTCCAGTGCCGCCATTTTTGTCCAAGACTTATGATTTGGTGGATGATCCTGCATTAGATGGGATCATCTCTTGGGGAGCTACTGGTGAGAGCTTTGTGGTTTGGGACCCTGTTGACTTCTCCAGGGTTGTTCTACCCAGGAATTTTAAGCACAACAATTTCTCCAGTTTTGTTCGGCAGCTTAATACTTATGTGGGTAACACAGTGTAACTCACAGCCTGTACTGGCTGCTGCGGTTTGTATATGATGTTATTACATTTTGTTGTTGTTTTCGCTACCTTTGTAATTTTTTTCTCTTATGTTGTCTTTTTTTGGGAATCTGATGGTCTTTTTTACATGTAAATAGCTTGAGGGGATAAGGCCTTGTAGATGTTGAAAATATTATCAATGTATAATGAGGCAGAGAAAATTACTTACCTTGCTACGTGTGGAGACTGTATTCCTACTTCTGTCTGTATCCTAACATTTCCTAACATTATGTCTAACATGGGGTGCTTGATTATTCACAAACTGTTAGTCTACCTGATAATTCCTGAAATGCTAACAGTGTGTCTTTTGACTATATATTGTTGCAGATGCAGGAACATAATTATTTTTACTTATTTTACTGCAATATGTACTTTCGCCGTTGAAAACTGCATGTATATTATAAGATCTTCCCCTATAGAAGACAAGCACTTGTATATTACCTGGGTTATGTATTTTAAATATAACTATGCCCAGCTGCTTGATTTGTATGTAAATAAGCTGTTCAGGTTTTGTGGCCCGGATTAGTATTTGGGGTATTTAGTATGCTCATCCTGTCTTGGATGTGAACGTTTAAATTGTGATCAGAGGTTGGTATTCTGTGATGTTAGTTGTATGGTGTAGCTACATCATGTTAGAAATGTGAGTAATATGCTTCTATGATGCTACCCACTGGATCATGAATGTCATGATATAATATGTGAAGCAGTATTGCCCTTGTTAATAATGTTAACGTTTCTTTTCTCTTGTATTTTGTATTTTGTTTATTTGGAAACTCATTTGTTTTCTTTGTTCAGAGGTTCCGCAAGATTGACACTGATAAATGGGAATTTTCCAACAAAGGATTTGTGCGTGGGAAGAAGCATCTCCTGAAGACCATCCAAAGGCGCAAGTCCCCTCAGTCGCAGCAGGGATTCAATTTTGGAGTTTCTGCTGAGGCAGGAAGGCCTGGCTTAGAAGATGAGTTGGAGAGGCTAAGGTTAGAGAGGAAGATGTTGATGCACGAAGTTGCAGAATTACAGATTGAGCAGGATGGGACAGCTCACCATATGGAATTAGTGAATCAGAGGATCCAAGCCGCTGAGAAAAAGCAGAAACAAATGGTTACTTTCCTGTCCAAGTTGTTTCACAATCCTGCATTCCTGGCTCGCCTTCAGTCAAAAAAGGAACATGGTCAGATCGAGTCCCCAAAGGTCAAAAGGAAGTTTGTCACTAACCAGCCACATGTTGCAGGCAAATCAGGTCTGGAGTCCAAGAACGAGACTGCAAAACTCGGGGTGCGTGATCACTATAAACTCCCCGAGCTCCCGATTATGCCAAACTCAACATCAATTTCCAACCCAGAACTGCCTGGCTATCTCCTAGAAGATATGGTTGCAAATATGGACAATGATGGTAGAAATATTCCACTTAGGGTTGAGGATATCCTGGTGGCAGAAGTCCCCACCTCAGTGGAGCAGGCAGAACTGGAGGGATTCATCACAACTCCTGAGGCTTTTAGTGAAGCATTCAAGGACTCCAAAATCCGAGACAAAGGGAAGGGTAAAGTTGGCAGTCTGGATAGTTTCAGTCCTGATTACTTGGTGTCCTTTCCTGAGGACATGGGCATGGAGAAAGCTATACACGGGTTATCAACTTCCAGGACTGAGAGCATCCCCGAACAAGAGGATGATTGGCGTAGCATGGGCTTTGATGCCAACCCGGTCATGCCAAGTCCTAGCTATGGCGTCTGGGACAACGTAGCTGATTACAGCATGCCTGATTTTGGAGTTAGCAGCTCGTTTTCTGATGTCTGGGAGTTTGGTTCACCTCAAGCTGCAGGGTGCGCAGGGTTGGATCTCGAGTCACCTGACGAATGCAATTTTGATGAACTTGATGTCCATGTAGATCACGCTGGAGACGACATCAGCAAATATATGGATCGCTAGGGGGTCCTTTTGCAGCCTTGGAGGATTTGCTATATTGAATAAGTTGACATCTCTATACACCTTTTACAATATATGCATCTTGTTGACTGTTATTACATTTATTTATTTTTTATTTTACAGCTTTGCAGAGATGGCTATTTTTGTCATGTATAGCTGAATTTAGTAGCTTTGTCTGTAGCTGGCCATGCAGCTCTTAGTACTAACCGGTACTTTGAAGTTGCATGTGTTGCAGGTCTATATCCATAAAGTGATGGTGTTGCTGATTCAGTCGAAGTGGTATGTGATTTGCTGTTCGACTGAAGTGTTTTTTTTGGCTGAATATTCTCCGCGCAGAGCGCACACAAGTTGGGATTTTAGTGCAGGAACTTCCTCCTATCCTTTATATCAGCATCTCCCACTAGTCTAGCCTTGGCCGGAATCTTGAGGATTCTCCGTGGCTGAAGCACTCCTGCACACAGTCCCTGCTAGTTTTAGAATTCAGTAGTTTCTGGATTGAAGTTTTTGTTCTGGGGAGTATATTGAAGCATACTTTGCTATTACAGATTTTGTCATATACATTTCATCCTCCTTGATATTTTTATGCTCAAGTTAAGATGAAGACAGTCCGTTTTGGTTGGAAATATTTTTCATCACAATTTTTTTGACAACTCGGATATTCTGGTAAAGTAGTGATAGTTTAGGCGTCTTTTAGTATTTTTCTCTTTTGAAAAAGAGAAAATCCAAAAATATTTTTGAACTATCACACTCTAGATTGCGGTCAAAATTATTTTATTTTTCAAATAAGGCGCACAAAGTTAATTTTAACAGACATTTCGACTCTGTTTAAAAGCCAACTAGTAAACAATTTAGTTATAAATTTGAAAAAAATAAACACATCGACAAAATTGACAGCCGCTTGCAAACTTGATATTTTCTTGAACCTGAACATATTCCCTTCAAGATCGAGCACCTCACAGAGAAAGAAACAACTTCGGAATTATAATCATAATCTCCTTCCCCACCAACCAATCTGACATGAGAAACCGTATATTTGGAATCACAGCTAATCTCATATCATACTATTCATATTTTTTTTCAATACAAACATATAAACATCAGAAGATTCGAATTTGAAAATACAAACATATTTTTTCAAATACACAAGAGAAAGAAACAACTTCTGAATCATAATCATAATCTTCTTCCCCACCAACCAGTCTGTGTCTGGCTTGCACTAGAATGCTGGAGACAAAACATGGGCAACCCATCCTTAATTCAAACATCAACAAAGAGGAACGAGCAAACTCGGATGGGGGACATCGATCCTCATTTTCGAATCATAAGATAGAAAAACCACACTTCAACAAAATAGTTAGTGAACCATTTTGAGAGAGACGTAAGAGCATTTTCATTGTTGAAACTAATTTTAAAGAAAGTTTGTGTAATATCGCGTAAAATTTGTGTTATGCCACCTCACTTTTTTCATAAATCTATTTTCAATCATTTCACTCACATTGAAACAAACTGTGGATACAACTTTGTATTGCACTGTAATTGGATTTAAATAATTAATAGTAGCAAAAAACAGTGTTTTTAAACTTCAAGCACCATTTAATGTCTGTTAAATTATTTTTAACTAGTTGTGAAGGTTGAACTTGGCTAACCTGGGAAGAAATAGAGTAAGTGGAAGCGGTCTGGTGAGGATGTATGCAAGTTGATCATGAGATCGAACGAAGTAAGGGATGATGATATTCGTCGCAATTCGATTACGAGTAAGATGGAAATCGATCTCAATATGCTTCGTGCGCTCATGATATATTAGATGCTGTGCAATTTCCAGTGCAGACTTACTATCACTTGCAAGAGGAACGAGAATCAAATCGCGTACTTGAAAAGTGAAGAGAATGTTAATGATCCAAAAAATTTCCTAGCTAGATTGCCTTACTCAACTTTAGCAGATGAGTGAGAGAAGATGGATTGTTTCTTGTATTACTAAAAGACTATGAGCATATATAAGACTTTTTTTGGCAAAGAAATTGTGAGACCTTGCAATTTTAAGCTTAAAAAGTATTTGGATGGCCCCCAAATCTTTCAATAGTGTTTGAAAACTTCTTCAGATGGGTCATGGTCTCGGTTGAAATGCCTGACAAAAGTATGTCATCTACATAAACTAAGATGATGACAAGTTGAGCACCTACATGAAGAGTGAATGATTTAAGGACAGCTTGAAACCAAAAGTCTTTAAGAGCCTAAGATATTTTTGAAATCATTATCTAAAAGCCTGTTCAAGATCATATAGTGTTCAATAGTGTGCACACATGTTTGGTTTAGTATTCAATAGCATTGATGATATCTAACTGAAATAATGGTCATTGTTTAATAGAAACAATAGCTAATAGAAGCCTCACTGTTGTTATTTTTGCAACATGAGCAAAAGTCTCAAGCTAGTCCAAATCAAGAATTTTAATGAAACCTTTGTCCACAAATTTTATTTTATATATGTCTCTCTCCATAGAGAGGTATTTCATTTTGAATATCTAATAAAGACAACCAACAATGTGATTACTTTCGGGTAAATAAGTTATTATTCTGATATTGGTATTTTCTAATGATGCTTAAATTTCTTTTTATATAGTTGCAACTCATTTAGAATTTTTTTTCTTGTAATTGAATCTCTTTTTTTTTATAGCCACAACCCACTTAGAAACTGTAGAGACTTGAGAATATAATATAAGTTCAACAAATTTGTCGACAGAAGAAAAAAAACTGTAATAGGTTTGGTAGTGTGAGAATAAGAAATGTAGTTTGAAGGAGGATACAATGTCTTATGTTAAGAAGTAATATTATTATGAGGTAGTCTAGTTTTGTTCGGTAAAATTTAATCAATGTATTTTTGAAGTGAATATGTCTTTTGGGTCTGGTAGAATGGTGGTGATGTGACTAAGGAGGTGAATAAGACTAAAGACGGGATATTATTTGGAGAAGGAACAGTAAAAGGGACATTGGAAACTAAGAAATTTGGGGAGGGTATGTGATTTTGAGTGGTTGAGAAATTGGGGTATGAGTAGTTGTATAGGCTCTAATTAAGTATGTGAAGGTGAGTGCATAAGGAAGTTTTGAGTTCGGAAAGGAAAAGAAGAGTTTTCTAAATTTTTGGGATTTAGGTGAACCATAAAGTTTTCAGAAACTTGATTGTGTATTGGAAACTTATGTTGAGTAGTGACTAGTGAGTTTTGGAGGAAAAAAATGGGTCAGAGTGAATTTAGAAATGAGATCTTTACTAATAAAAACGATTTGAGTTTTAAAACTATATAGCTTGTAATCTTTTTTTGTTACCAAATTAATAGCCTATAAAACACATTGATTGTAATAATAAGACTGAATTTGTCTCTTTAAACTTCGAGGTTGATGTATGACATAAGCAACCAAGAATTCTAAATTGAGAATAGTTGTGGGCATTACAAAAAAAAAATTTCCAAAGGACTTCTGAAGTTAAAATATTAGTAGGCATTCTATTGATTATATAGGCTGCATTAAGTATATATTCTTCCCAAAATGAAAGTGTCAATTGTGCCTGAAACCTCAACGTTCAAGTCGCAATAAGTAAATGTTGATGTCTCATTTTACTTGACCATTTTATTGAGGGGTTTCAACATAGATAGTGTGATGTAAAAGTCTGTTAGAAGATTGAGAAGTTTGAAAAGAAAAATTTGTAAACTCAATCCCATTATCAGACTTGAAAATTTTTATAACTGAAGAAAACTGAGTTAGGACATATGAATCAAAATTTGAGATAATAGTAAGAGTGTCTGATTTATTTCTCAAAAGATATACATAAATATAGTAATGTAGTATATCAAAGTGAGTAGCCGACTTAGAAACACTAGTAGAAAATGATAACCTCTTTATTTAGCAATTTAACAAATCTCACACATTGAAAAAGACTGAACTGAGGTGTATGGACAAACCTCTTTATGTCAATGATGAATTTGGACAATTTAATAAGGAAGGTCAGCTATAGTAGAAGTAGTGAATGGAATATAGAAAATTGATTGGTATAAACTTTGAAACTATCTGCTAATTAAAAATTTATTCTTCAACACATACTAAGGAGCAAAAAAAACATTAAGATGCAGTATATGAGGAGTTAGTTGGATATAAGCAGTGTGGGTGATGGAGGTGGACTTATGATTGGAAAGTTTGACGATGGTTCAAATTTTTTATGATTGAATATAAGGTGATGGAAATGAGGAGTGATGTGATGAGTTGAATCAGAATCAACGACCCAAACATAATAATACTAATAATTGAATGACACTGAGTTATACCTGACATGACATTGATTACCCCCTCTAAAATGACTGAATCACAATTTGTTTTCATCATATTGAATAAATCTCACAATTGATTTTGAGTAAACTAAAACACTTTAAGACCCAAACTTGTTTAAAGAAGTTGAAGTTATTGTGTGATCTTCAGAGTGTATAGTTGCATTGGTATGAATTTGAGGTACTTGAGCAAAAAAAAATTATTTCCCAATTAATGAGGTGTGGGAGCTCTGTAAAAATTATGTCATCTAAATAATCAATCAGTTTATAATATTAGAATTTTGCATGTCTCATTTTGTTATAATAAGCACACTTCACTTTATAACATACATCTAACAAGCAAGTACTGTGAATGCAAACCCATAAGAAATATCATTATATTGTCTTCTTCTTCATTCTTATCATCTAGATGCTCACTACAAATGACTCCAAATACATTTCCTTTTATATGTCATAATTTTAGTGCATCACAGAGATTTTTTTATTTTGTAAAATATTCAAAAACATTCATAGTTTCCTAATTTGGGTAATATAAATCATTTTTTAATTGAAACTTTCTTGTTGCATTACTTTATACCTTATCTCTAGAGTTTCCCACTGTTCTTTTGCTTCATTCACGTAAATGACTGTTTTAACAATTTCAACTAAAATTGAGTTGTTGATCCAAGCCATAACTATCAACCTACATCATTTATAATCAAACCAAAGAACCGGTTCAACACTAAGCACCTCTACAGTACCAAGAATAAATCCAAGGTTGTTTTTAATTGATAAAACCACTATAATCATCTTTTTCACGGATATAAATTGTCAATACACATGGGAATAATTGTCCTAATCTTGTTTCCAAAATGTTCATAGGCCTTTATGAAGAAAGGATTTCAATTGTGCACTTCTGAAATGTTCACAAAATGTCCTGCTATCATAACACTTGAATTTGATTCAACGGATTCTTCTTAAGCATTAACAAGAAAATCAATCATGTTTCAAGCAGTAACTCACCATCAATTGACCAAGCAAATTCACAATTTGTAAATATAGAGTCACCGAAGCGACAAGAGCACAAGTAGACAGACGAATTGTAAGATTTATTCAAAAAAACAAGATCTAAAGATTTGCCTAGAATCATTACCAAACTTCAATCGAAAATCATAGGAGAAAAAATTGATTTATCGATCACATAGCTCTGATACCATGATACAGATGTATTGGAGCTTCTCTTTCATTCATTTCGATGAACACAATATCAAATTTATAGTAAGAAATCTCCAAATCTTTATCGAAGAATCATAGAGGAAGACGAGAAGAAAGGAAACTGGTATTCTCCAACTTGAAATAAAACTACGCCGCATAATGTAGCGTGTTGATTTCAAGCGAAGCGTGGGAACAACTGCATCGCAAGCTGACACAAAGGCAATCTTTTTAAGTCAAAACGGCAGAAGCTACAACGTGAAACACAGCCTTCTCTTCTGAAATGCTGACAGCCTCGTTTTGAAATTAAGCTTGAAAAGAAAACTGTGACACCATTTGAATTGTTCAGCGGTGCTCATTTTGATCTCGTAATAAAGACAGCAATCCCCCAACTCGTAGAGGATGTATGGATAATAATATGCCGCATTGCTACAATATGCTAAAGTCGCCATTCGTCAAGAATTTGAAACTTCTTTCACGTACTGAGAGTAGGAGTGTAAATAAAAATTGATAAATAAATGAATCGAATCAAATCGAACCGAATCGATAGATTTGATTCGATTTGAAATATTATTGGTTCATTTACGGTTTCAAATTTTAAAAAATCGACAACTAATGGTTTAATTTGATTTTTAATTTTTTCAAACCGAACAAAATTAGGATTTCATATGTAAATTTTTCTATTTAGTAATTAAGTTAGTCAATAAAGTTCATGAAAAAATTAACCGAACTGAATCGAACCACATGGTTTGATTCAGTTTGGTTTTATTAAACTAGCGGTTCGGTTCGGTTTCAAATTTCTCAAATCGATTACCAACGGTTTGGTTTGATTATTTTTTTTAAAAACCAAACCCAACGTAATCCTTACACCCTAATTGAGAGGTGAGAGATTCTTAGCTCATGGAATCACAAATGCGTAACTGGTACGTGACACTTTAACCAGCCATCTAACACGTTGAAAAATAAGAAAAAAAATTTCAAAACCAATGAAAAATGATCACGTGTCATTTTCACTTTTCTAAATATAATTTTGGTCGACCGTATCCACGTGTCCACCAAAAATTTATCATAAGGGGTAGACCAACCTTTGAAAATTGACCCGCTAATCATGTAGGTTCTCAAAATATTGAAGCGAGGTCAGAAGTCAGCACCATGTTACATGTGAAGGACCTGAATGTAAATAACTAGATTTTATTTTTGGTCTTGATTACAATAACATATATTACAATTAGGCCCCATAACGAGAAAAGGAAAAAGATAGTGAAGGCAATTCCAAACAACCAAACCCACACAAAGCACGAAACTTTCATTTCACTCTCTCTCTCTCTCTCCTCTCGTTTCTCTTTCTTTCGATCGGCACTCTCTCAACTCGTCTCGACTCCTCCCAGAATTCTCTGAATCGAATCAAACTGTAAAGTGTGAGAGCTGCTGCTGATGAGGATCAGAAACCGACCAACCCCCTCCATCTTCCCTCCTCCTCCAGATCTCAACTTCAATCGCTCCTTCCCACCACCACCACGCCCAGTGCAAGAGCCAGCAGCTGATCACCAACACGCGACCGCTCCCCACCACCCTCGCACGCTCTCCCCGTCCTCCTCCGCCCTCCGGATCGCCGTCCATTCCCCTCCCCGTCACCTCCCGCTCCCTGCTAACTCTCTGGTACTGCCAATTTTGTTGCACTCCGCTCCGCCTTGTAGCTGTTATCGTTCGTCTTTTTATTTTTATTTAATTTATGTTCAATTGCACTCCGGTATGCCGGCGATTGATGTGCCTTTTGCCTCCTCCAGCCTCCGCAGAGACGATCCGGGGCCGGCAAGTCCTCCTCCACCACTGCTTCCAGTGA
Source organism: Kalanchoe fedtschenkoi (assembly GCA_002312845.1). NCBI lineage: Eukaryota > Viridiplantae > Streptophyta > Magnoliopsida > Saxifragales > Crassulaceae > Kalanchoe > Kalanchoe fedtschenkoi. The sequence continues at coordinate 1,884,415 of NQLW01000011.1, forward strand.
CAGCGACGATAACGATGATGATGATAATGATAATATCACCAGGTGATAATACTTTTGACTCTAATGGTTTTTTTTTCTCTGGTGGCGTGAATTTTGTCCTTCTTGTACATTTCTGTTAGCGTTGATGCTGAATTTGGTTCACACTTTCTATTCCCAACTTCTGATTATCGAGTCATCATCAGCTTCTTATGCTTGCTTATTTCACTACTGCAAGTCCTCAGATCCTTCTGAGTGTGGATGGTAGTCAGGCATCCAAGTATGAGTACCTTCCGCGTGCTGGTTTCTATCTACTGAGATTGGTTCAATAAAAATAGAGGCGTTGCACTCAGTCACACGCTGCTTATTTATTAGCTTTAGCTTTGCTGCTATCAACTGAACATGTCAATGTCTGCGGCCTGCAGGAAGGGAAGAAGCATGGTTCAGGAAGCTCGGGTTTCTCATGCTAAAGGTAAATGTACAGGCTTTGCCTAAATTTGTGTTTATCTTGGAATAAATAAGCTTTTGAATATGTATAGTATGTATGTTGGTGTGGCTGTTAGCTAATTTGATCTGGCGTGTTATTATTCTGGGGCTGTGTAGTTGAGAGTGGGTGGGATGGAGGAACGGCGCGAGCCATCCAGGTGGCTGCCGATACTGAAGACAGCGGTAAAAGAGTGAAGGGAACTGAGAAAGAAGAGAGTCTGCCACTGCCAGGCAAGGGGGCGGCAAAGAAAAGAGGGCCGAGGGTGGGTGCAGCAATCATGGAGGGATCAAGGTGCAGCCGTGTCAATGGTAGGGGATGGAGATGTGGGCAGCAGACGCTGGTCGGATACTCACTTTGCGAACATCATTTGGGCAAAAGCAGACTTAGAAGCTTAACCAGTGTGAAGAGCACAAGTAAACACGACCATGCTGTTGCAGTGACACTGGGAACCAGTAGTAAAAGGGAGAGACGAGCTGAAGGAAGTGATGATAACCATGATGATGACGACGATGATGAGGCATTGCTGGTGTCTGGGAGGAAGAAGTCGAAGATTGGGACAGTCAAAGCCAGGTCCTTGAGCAGCTTGCTAGGCCAAACCAGCCAGACCAGTAATGGAGTTCCGCACATATCAGCTGCTCATGAGAAGCAGCCTTGTTCTTGAAATAATAATCATAAAAACAAAACCCTTGCCTATCAGGTTCATATAGTTTTTGGACTAAGTTTCGCTCTTGGCTTGTATAGCTATCAGGTCGCATCTGAATCTTATAAATACTGTTTTTATTCCCTTACATATCACTGTGAAGGGCCCGATGCTTAGTTGAGGGCAGTTCAGCACATTTGCTTGGTGTCTACTTATGGCAATATTCTCCATGGAACTATCCCTACACTTCTGCACACATCTAGCTTCACCTTCACCTTTCCGCTCTCTTCAAATAAGCAGGATGAAAAGATAGATGGGATAAAAATATGCGACTGAAAACTGTGACAGAAACACAGAAAGTGTTAGATCTTGTCTTCCACCCGAGTAAGTGTATTTGAAATTTTGAATACATAACTCTACATAATTCCACACGGAAAACTGGAGGAAAGTGCCAGCAGCGAGTCCCCAGATAGTTGCAATGCCTTGCCACCCCCTGTTTACGAAGTCAACCGATAAAGACCAAAGGGATTTTTTGAAAAGATAGCGTCATCCAAATGCACCATTACAGTTACAGCAGCGATGGGGGCAACAGCTTTGACTCATCTAAAACTCCAAAATGTGCAAAGCATTTTATTTGGAGTTACAATGAAAAGTAAGACCATCGATCGCCGATCAGGTAGGAAACATATTAAACGGCCAGATCAGACAGCTACATTTTTTTAGGCTTCAGAGAGACATGTGAACTTTACATGCCATATAACACGAACGAACCGGAAAAACGTTTCTACAGAGTTGAGCAGGATGGAGCAATGAGCAACATAGTTTCAAAATTGCAAAAACTACGATCAAACTCATAACCAGAACATACTTGATTATAAGGGCCAGCAAGTTAAGATTCGTACAGACACATTACGGCTACGATGCAGCAAAGTTATAACTTCTGGATACTGAAGAAACTACGAAAAAAACTTTCTTTGAGAATACCATGTTAGCCACAGTTATAATTCATATTATACTAAAACATGGTATCCACTGCCCTACCTATCTTGACGCATTTTTTTATACGTATGGTAGTAACACTTATGAAACCGCGTCACTGAAAAAAGAAATAGCAGGGCAATTTAGCCTTGTACAACGATCACATTTATTTAGCACTAAAGATTTCCTTGTAGAGCTTGATGCACTTCATGGGCATTTAAGATCATTACAGACACTTGTTACCTTAAACTTAAGCCTATGAAATAAGTCGTACGTAAATGGACTGATATACTTCTTACACCAAGCCAAAGGACACAGATGCGGCAGTTGCTGCCAAAGTTCCCTATTCTCGAGTAAATCAGACAGTTACACACACATATATATGATACATGAAAGTGACTAGTGAATTAAAGATGGTCGTAAAACCAGTCATGTATGAAGTTTCCAGTGGCATGGGATTCTTAAAGATGATCCCATATCTTTGGATATTCGACCAGATACATAAACTGTAAAGTGTGCCAAAGTGATCTAGCATTGACAAAGAAAGAACTGAAACCCAATTAAATTACTAGTAAACTAAACATAAACTTACCGGAAAAGGCGAATCAGAAACTCACTAGCGCACTAAGCGCTCCCATCCTCTTTCTGCAATCAACCGCGGACAATGTCAAAATAGCCAAAAAGAATGAAAAAGGTTCTACACCTCATATTTCCCATATGGGAGGAAATAATTACAGCTCCCCCATACTTAAACATTCACAAATGTTTATGCAAAAACTGCTGAGTGAATAAAATCTTCAAAACTAATACTGAGTGAACTTTCATGGTGAAATTAGTCTATCTGAAAAGTACTATGATGTTTCAGCGAGTGTGTTCCCATAATATTGTTACAGAAGAACTATGTTGATAAAAAAGCAATCTGAGTAATGTGCAAACAGTACAACACACACATTGGGTGATTATGTAATTTGTCCAAACTCCTGCGCCAACAAGTCCAACCAATAAGAGTAGAAAAAATTGAACTCGAATTACCAGCAGGGAAACAGGTCACAGCGGATCGAGGTGAGGCGTTAAATTCAAGAACCAGTGGGCCATCCCGCCAGACAAACAGCTTAAACCTCGACAAATCAGCATCGCTGTACAATCAAAATTATGACCGGCCGACTGACCATCGGATCTATGATGCGACCGAGCTCCATCCTGCAGGGCAGCTCCACGCACTATTTTCCCGACAGTATAAAATTTCATCTCCTCATATAATGCGACAGTGGGACTAACCCTTAATATACACCAACAACAACTCACTCACACTCCTGGTCTCCTAATGCCTGCTCCAATCAGTGATATTTCATCTCCAGTTTAATTTCCATTCATATAAAATTGAATTATTTCATTTGAAATGGTAATAAAGTGACTTTTTACTTGGATATTTATGGTGTCACAAAATATAATGTGACAACTTATATAAATTAGGTAAGAAATTAGAGAAAATAATATCATTTTGCTTTTTTTTTCTTTTTACGGTTTTAGGATGTTATAGAATATAGTTAAACACCTTAAAACCTTTAAATCCTACAAAAACTAAACCATAAACCCTAAAAATTTGAATACTCTAAAATCTTATTACTAATAAACTAGAAACCTAAAACCTCTAAAAAGAAAAAATAACATAAGTATGTTATTTTGTCTTATACCTTTCCTAAGTTATATGAAATGTCAACTCATTTTTTTTTCATTTATAACATGAGATGAAAAAGGTAAATATAAATAAATGAACCGTGATTGAGTGATTTTAGAGCAAAAGGCATTTAAAATGGTTTGTTTGGAACGACATTATTTTATATCTGGTCATAAAGGTTTTTTTGTATGGAGAGTACTTACTCCTATATAGATATATGCTATGATCACTGCATAATCGCAGGGGTCCTTTACTGTCTCTTTCACGCAGTAGAGTGCCAAGACTACTGTGGTGGCACGGATCCAGACAAATTGGCTCGCCTTGGCAAAGATACTCATGCTATGATAGCCGAGGCGCAGGCGGTTAGAGAGAAGGAGCGCACATCCAAGACAGAGATATCAGTCTATCAATCCCGGCAGACCCAGTTGATGAAGGTGCTCATGCGGTTGCTGCAAGAAAATTCACATCTCTCAAAGGTCAACCGCCTCTGTATCCCTTCTCGAGCTCATAGCGCCAGCATTATGTATTAGGTGGCTTGAATTTTATAATATATTAACATTTCATAGTATAATTTTTATATTGAAACGTGGTATTTTTGTAATGAGCAAAGCCTAGCAATGAAACAAGATTATAAACTTCGAAACAATGTCAAATTATAAAAAAATTCAAAAAAAAAACTATTTTTTGATAATTTTCTCTGCAAAAATATGATCGGAACACATGCAAATTCTGATAGTGAAGCAAAGCCAGTATCTTTCCTTGTCAATACCTAACATTGTAATCTGTTGAAATCCAGCTTCAGGATTCAATCAGCCCGCCTCAAAGATGAGCACTCTGATCATATGCTCATCGATCAGAATTAGACTCGCTGGAGCTGATCCAAATTTGCGGAACATGAAGCGTCCAAGTTACCAACAAGGTCATCACTCAGATTCAATGACTTTAACCACCGAATATAATAACAGAAACAACCATCATCCACGTGATCCCACTTCAACCTTTTTTTCAACCCTCCCATGATCACATGAAAGCTTAGGCTTTCCCTTTCCACCCCCTCAACTTACCCAACCCCAGATCTTATCCGGTTGCTTTCGGATATAGTTATCCATGAGTGCAAACAATCGATTCTGGGAAATGGGCATGGAGTATGTTCTTTGGCTCAATTTCTTAATCGATTTTCTGCACACATCTCATTCATCTTGATAATGAAATCAGACCTTCATTACGAATCAGTTCACGCACACCTTCAAATATATTCATGTTCATGTGGTACTATCAGTGGATTGTACTTTCGCTCAATTACCCCTTTACGTTAGGCTAATCCGTGCATATAGCATGAACGACGTTACGTCAATCACTGGGGAAGAAGCGTAACATCTCAATTTTGTCCAAAGTGGTATGTGTTGAATTATAGAATTCTTGACTAATTACAATCAGCTTATACTGTTTGTGAATTTGATTGTGTCTCATGTATGTATTCTGTGCGGAGTTGTGGGCCACTACTACCTTACGAATTTAGTTTCTTTTCTTATGAAATTTGACTTGTGAAATAATTTATTTAAATACCAATTAATAAAGCGTTAGAGAGATATTCCGGCAAAATACATTAGCTACGGTTTTGAAATGGTTAGATTATGGAGTTTCCCGTGATTGAGGATTTTTATAGAATTTCAAATTTTTAGTATTTTATGATTGGGTCTCGGGTTTGAATCCTTGCTTATACCAACTTGACGCTTATTCTGTGAAACACCCGGAAAGCTTGGCAGTCGGACATGTGTGGAGCCTGTCTCTGGAGTGTAAGCCGGCA
>NQLW01000011.1:1897676-1912723 GCA_002312845.1 Kalanchoe fedtschenkoi
TATTCTTCTCTTTGCAGCATATTTACAAATATAATACGAGATTGAATGAAATATGACATTAACGGGTGGATCATAGACTAGTGACGTGATAATTTAATTAATCAAAAATTAATTTATTTTATTTTATAATTTATCACCAAGTAACATTGACACGTGTCTTCTTTTCATTGGCCATTGACATGGTCCAACAATGACTCCCCTTGTCATATGCACGCAAGTGTAGGTTATTTATTCCTATATCAATGCTTTTTATTATTTATGTGATGTAGATGGACTGGGCCACCTACTGGGCCGGTTCGAGCCCAGTAAACGAACACCAGCACGACCCTCCGTAGATAACTCCGTGTGATGCTACATCAAATCAAATCTACTGTTCCGAGTCGCGAACCCGACGCAGGTTTCAGTCGAGTAGTCTGGTTGACGGTCATAGCACAATCGATGGAGTTTTGGGGTAAGCGATCCTTCATCGTCTTCTCGTTTTCGTTTCCGCTGTAGTTTTTTTTGTTCGAACCGAGAGATCAGCGCTTGGTTTGAAATGGTTAGGTTTAGGTTTTGCGGTGATTTTAGGTGATGAGTTGCACATTCAAAATCAATAGACAATGAGTGGGAGAGACAATTATATTTAGGAGTTAGGGAGACGTGGGATCGTATAGACAGACGAAACCGTAGTAAGCCGTACGAAAATTAAACCAATATCTCGAAGTGTGAATGACATTAAATTAATTGTCAAATTTAATGAACTAATGAATGGGTGTGTTGGTTACCAAATGCCTGCTTTGCCCCCGAAGGTTCATTAAATTTCTCAATTGATTTTGAGTGTGAAACCAACTATACTAACACGAGGTACAGGGATGCAAGTGGAGTAGACTTGTGTAAGCAAATGCTATTATGAACCCAGTGGTCATGCATGGCGTGGAAATAGTTTGTGTTAGGGTTAGAATAAGAGTTGTGTTTAGAGTGTAGTGGATTTCTGGTTGTGTTGGGTTGGGTTGGGTTGAGGAGTTTGGTACTTGTGGCCATTTGCCTATGAGGGAGGTAGATAACATGCAGAACTTGTTCCTGAGGCAATTTTGAGTCTTGTTGAAGTTTTAAAGGAGTGCCTAGTTTCAGTTTTGATTTCTGAATGTTTTGTTCTAACTTCTGGCGGTGAGTGTAAAAGAAAAAGAAATGGAAATTAGAAGGCGCTTGCGGACTTAATTCACTAGACCTATTTAACGCACTTATTCATGTGTCAAAAAAGAAATGGAAAGTCTTAAACATTGATATAATGTTGTATCTGTCTAGTGTAGGAGTTTTATATTTAGATATATAAACTTTTGGATACTAAATTATTCTGTTGTAGGAACCGAATATGAAAACTTAGTGTGTTATTCTTTTATTATTACATTTATGGTGAAAGATTGTTCTGTAGAAGTGCAATTTGTCAAAAGTCAACTTTGTTCTAGCACACTGGTGTTGTTCTGGGAAAATGCTACTTGCTGTGCTTTTTGTTTCAGTTGGGTTGTTTTTACACGTGCAATATTTTTGGATGCATGTGTTGATATTGTCAGGGGTTGAAGTCAAAGTTGGGAAGCCCAAACTGGTGCAACCAGGTGAGGACAATGTCATACATCTTTCTCAGGTATAATCTGACTTGATTTCAGGTCATGCATGATTATTCAATTTCAATATTTTGTGGTATACTGTGAGTAAGAAACTTAATCGTATACAGGCATGTCTTGCTGAAGTCAAGAAGGGCAATGAAAAAGAGCCAGTTCATCTCTATGTCAATACAGCTAATCAGAAACTTTGCATTGGAACGCTTTCTAGCGAGAAGTTCCCTCAGATTGCATTCGACTTGGTATTTGATAAGAACTTCAAGGTTTCCCACACATCAAAGAGTGGAAGTGTCCACTTAAGTGGATATAAAACCAGTTTATCAGAATATCCTTTACTTGATTTTCTGTGTTGCTTTCCATTCTTACATAAGTCATAAGCAAAAATATAAAATGATTTTTTCCATAATGCCTTCCTTTAGAATGCTTGACGGCGCTTGATAGATTCAAGTGTTCTCCTTAATTTAATTTATTTGCGGGATCACGTTTAATTCTGAGGACACAGGTGAGTGAACCAGCAGCAGTTAAAACTGCGGTCAACTAAGTTTATGCATATATTTGATAATTCAAAAATCCTGGATGTCAACATGAGAATCTGTTGTTCTCTTGGAATACAGCCAAGGCATCCCTTAATGAGGCTAAAATAGGTAATGCGGTTACAACAGAGCATAAGAATAAGGAGGTTTTGGAACCAAGCGGAGAAGTGAACCATGACAGTGAGAGTGATAGTTCTGATGCTTTTGACAGTTCGGATGATGAGGTATATAAATTTATAGTTACTAGCGTTCTTTTTTTATTAGTATATTCGGATACAACTTTATGGATTCCATGGGTAACTGTTTTCAACTCGATTCATGCCATTTGTTAACACTTTTGGATGCAGGACACACCAAATGCTAAGAAAGTTAGTATCGAAGAAGCTGAGAGTGATGATGATGAAGATGGGAGTGACAGTGATGATGAAGATGATAGTGATGATAGCGATGAAGATGAAAGTGATAAGGAGGCACAAATCAAGGTTCTTCTGTATTTTTTTCTTTTCACAAGGCTCTTAGCCTGCAATGATTTTATTGTAGGTAGTCTTCTACATTAAGTTTATTAACCTACCATTTGTTTTATTCTTGAAGGCAAGTCAGAGCAATAAAAGAGAAAATGACTCCTCTTTTCAGGTTCCTGTACCTGCTAAGAAAGCTAAGTTGGTGACTCCTCAAAAAACTGGTAATTCTTCCTTTGGTTCTTAAAATATGCAGACGTTGTGTGTATGATTGCTCACTCATGGATGATTGTATTGTTCATACCATCTTTTTTTGTATATATTTCATATTTGCTTATTGTCTGTCAATTGATTGCTTTCTCATGTAAGGGGACTGCGCATGTTTGTTCTGTTGCATGAACATTTATGCAAAATGGCAACGCTGCTAACACGCCACTTTGCTATTTCAGTCAGTGGTAAAAGTAGTAGAGGCCATGTAGCTACTCCGTATCCCACCAAGATTGTAGCAAAGACATCTGGTAATTCTGATAAGTCAAAACCGCAATCACATGAATATCGGTGCAACCCTTGCAACAGGTAATTGACTAAGCTCACCTCGCCCATACCGTCCTATTATGAGCAGACATCTCGAGCTTTTCATATTTATTTATATTATATTTTCTAATTAATGAAACTGTGTCCATCTATCAAGTATTTGGTCCATAAATACTAAATACGTGAACATATGCGTAGCCGCACACTATTACATTGCAATTGCCATTCTGCTGGTATTGGATCTCCTTTCTTTTAACCTCTTAGTGCATGTTTGGTAGATAGCATAGGATTAGAGGGTATCATTAATACAGAGATAAGCAATACTGCTATCAATGAGGGATTATTAATATGGGCTTGGTAAGATATATTTTATCCTATGGGTTATTAATATTCGTCCTTACAGTAATATTTTTGGACCAAACATGCTACAATGGTATTTATTATCGTATCTCATTCCTAATACTCTCTCCCAAACTTGCAATTAAGCCTTAATGTAGGCTGCTTCTTGACTCTTGAGCTGAACTGAGAATTTCCCAAGTACTATGAGGTAGGAATCTGCTTAGACAGTGTTGACAGGTAGAGAGTAGATTCATTGTGGAGGATGAGAGTGTATGCATGTATTCTTACTCAGCAATCACAACCTGGTGGGCTGGTCCTACAAATATTCACTGAAGTGAAAATAGACTTTATAAATAGATACATTGGTTTCCTGGGATATGAATTCCGTTAATTTTCTTTTTTTCTTTTGGGCTGTAGGACTTTCGGATCTGAAAATGCCTTGCAGTCTCATTCAAAGGCTAAACATGGACTGAAATAATTTCCGTTGGGATGTGGGGGAGGAGGGCTGTGGAGAAGTAATTGTAGGATGTTGAAAGGTATGGAGGAAGCTAGTAGTTAGGCTCTTTTGGATATCTGAGCGCATTAAGACCCGAATATGGAATTTTCGAATGTTGGATACTTGAATGAAAATTAAAAATTTGTGTGCTTTTATGTAGTAATTTTTTATTAAGATCATTTATTTAGAAATGCTTTTTTACTAAGTCAAAAAATTTAAATTTATTTATTTTCTAAGAGTTTTCTTCTAAATGTTTCTGATTTTCTGGATAAAAAAGCAAATCCCTCAATATTTTTGACAGATGACCCAGAGAAACACAGGAGTATAGAATATTGTTTTAGAGAAACTCGGGCGTATAAAAAATGGTTGTTCAATTTGATTGGAGAAGGAAATTCATTTTACTTTTGAAATACAGTTGTTTACCATCTTTGAGCATAGATAGGGTAAACTTATCTTAAGAATATGATTGAATGGATTCTATATTATTCCATTAAAAGTATTGATAATTTTTTTTTGCAGTAAGCCATAGAATAATAATCTGACAATGAATTTGATTCTGAAATTTTGGAAGTATTTGTTCTGTTGGAAGCTTCAGATTTGATCGAGATCATTGTCATACACATCTAAACAAAGTTCTGATTGATTTCGAGTTCATTTATCTGCATCAAGTTGATTGTATGGATCAAACTACTTATTGTATGAATTTAGCTGTGCAGTGTTAATAATTTGGGTATAATAATTTTTGGTAATTTCGATTAGAAATTTAGGTTCATAGGTATGAATTAGTAGTTGCCACTAGGTGTGTATTGCGGCTCTAATAAGCTTTCATTTTAGTTTGAATATTGTTTTTTAATTAAAATATAATTATGAAAGAAAAAAATGAAGACTTCTGTGGGTTGAAGTGGAGGAATGAATGACGTTGACTTCTCATACAGTCATATTTGAAAGCCACATGAAGAGACTGTTTGAAGTCGGAAGATTTATCAGATTAAAATTCTTCATGGGATGGTTTGTTAATAAATTAGTAAAATTTAAAATAGAAGATTCAGAACAAAAACTAAATCAATTTATTGGAAAATTGACGAGAGTTAGTCTTATTTTATTGGGAAAATTATAAAAGAGGTGTATATACTATCGATTTTTTACAAATCATCATGTGAAGTATGCTATAAATGCATTATACTCACGTCATTTCTCCACTGCTCCTATCATCAAACTCAAAAATAAAAAATAACAATAACAATTCCTTTTTTTTGACTATTTAATTAATTTGGAATGAATTTTTAACCAATCAATAACTTTTATTTTAAACATTTATGTTCAGTTTAAAATTTATCGAAACGGGAGGCACGCAAAAAAATGCAAGAAAAACATAAAACTCTGCAATGCGCAGTAGACAGCCTGCGACAGAACGTGGGTTGGTCTCGGCACCGTCCAAGCCTGGGGGGAGTGACAGTTGGCTGCCAAAAGTTTCCAGCTCCATTTGCCCACGTGCTTCACCCCCAACTGTCGCGATGCCCTGCGTGTCCCACGCTTTTACTGCTTCTCTCACTTCCGGACATAAAGTACCATCAGTCTTCTAGAAGCACCGCTCTTCAACGGGGGCCACGCAACGTCAGCAATTTCATTCTCAGGACTCAAAGTTACGTCCAAAATCATCAACACGACCACAACTTTAGAAACTTACAACTTTGGATTCTTGACCTTCATCAGAAGAATGCAAGTGCCAATGGTTCTTAGGGCATCCCCATTCAAACAAAACAAAAAGTTATTTTGAGTCATACCACGTTAGATTTGTGTCATGCCAACTCAACGTTGTCATAAATTTTCTTTACACAAACCTAAACTCCCATTGAAACGAACCTCTCAAATCTCTGTTCATGGGATCCACATGTCATATTATACTTTTTTCTATCTTTTCTTATTATATTAATTAAATCTTTTCTAAATTTATTAAATATTTAATTATTTATAATTATTAATTCATATTACTTTTTTTATATTTATATGTTAAAAAATTTAAATAATAAAATATTTCATCAAACCATAAAAACAAATATGTATTAAATGTAACATTCAATTTAAATAAATACCATATACGTCGTTTCTAAATGAAAAGCGCCGTATAAAGTACCTACCATATATTCATTTAAAAACGCCGTATAAATTAAATTCACGAACCGCTTCGTGCAGACGAAGCGGTGTTGTGTCAGAAAGCCACGAACCAACTTCCACATCGAAATGAAGCGGTTCGTGGCCTGACACAAACCTTCGCACGAAGCTTCAATGGGGATGCCCTTATTGAACATGCTATAAAATATAAAATTGACCCCTTTTAAAATTAATTACACTTTCACTCCTTTCAAATTTAAAATATATAATATTTAGTCTATTATTTAAGTACACTAATTTATATTTAGGTCCATACAAATAAAAATTTTAAGAATATTTTTGTATAATCCTTTTTTTTTACCTCTCGGATTTTTACATCTGAATCCACCCTTGTTTAAAATCAATAGCATTAAAAATAAAAAATATTCATAGTTTTTAATTATTTTATACTCAAAGCGTAAACAAAAAATATACGAACCCACCCTGAAAGGAAGTTCGATTCCAACTTTATTTTTTCATCATTTTTTTTGATAGAACAACATCTCATTTGATTATTTTATTCAATACTAAATTTTCTATAGCTATATGTAATGTTATCTATAATCATTCTATTCTACTACAAACTTAGTAGAATTTGGATTTTTGGAGAATAAGAAACAGCCCACTATCTACACGTTTATTTCACTATAAACATTATAGTAAAATATTATGACATTCATTAAAAGAATTCATAAATAATACACAGTAAAACATTTATTTAAATACTATAAAAAACCAATGGCACATCAAACCCTACCTCATTGCAAATAAGGTGCTGATCTAATCACTAGGAATGTTGTGTAACAATATAAAATTTTAAATTCGAGCTTTGACGATAACACATATCAGCGTCTGAACTGACCCACAGTGAGTCTGATATCATTATTAAGAAGAAAGAGATATCAACACCATCACTTATTTAAAAAAAAAGAAAAGGATAATGACCTATTTATAATTTTTCTCAACAAGGACGTACCTGCAATTATGACAAACCACTGGGGCCTAAACGAAATAAAAGAATAACAAAGTTAAATATTCCCACGCGACCAAGTTTTAATTCGAAATCAAACGTCCCGTTTTCCCCTGCTCCACGAAACATGTCGTCATCAGACATTTAGTAACGGAACAGACGATAATGCCCCTGGACCCAACTTCAGTCAACCCGTTTCCAGAACCCGGTTAACCCACTCGGATCCAACTATAAAAACCGCCCCAGTTATTGCCATGAGCGAATGTTTCGACTTCCAACTCTCTACGCTCTCTCGTTCTCCTCTAGCGAGAAAAAAAAAAAAAACCAGAGAAGCGGTGCGCCGCCTCCCATTCGCTCGGACTCGCCGTCGCTCACTCGTCATTCTTCATCTGCTCGCTCGTTCGCCGTTCCTGATTTGCTCGCTCGTTGATTCGTCGTCGTCGTTGTTTGCTTTTACGTCTCGAAGATGCATTCGGGTCACCTTCTCCTCGAGGAGCCGATTAGGATGGCCTCCATCCTCGAGCCTTCCAGGCCTGTAAGATCCCGCTTTGCTAATCTGCTCTTGTTTCTCCGATTCAGTTTTCTGCATTTAGATTTTCTTTTGGGGGTCCTGTTCTTGATGAGGATCTGCTGTGTTTTTGTATGGGATTTTTTTTGGTGTGGTTTCATGAGTTTGGTTGCGTTTTAGTGGCTGCTGTCGTTGTTGTGCAGCATTTTTTTCCAGCTATGACTAAGATTATTGGGACTCTGGGTCCCAAATCGAGGTCTGTGGAGGAGATATCTGGTTGCCTGAAGGCTGGGATGTCTGGTAAGTTGCTATGAATTTAATTTTGTGCGTATGTCTGTCAGTATTTGTGTAGCTTTTATTTTATGTATATGTGGAGTCTTATTCAGGTTGAGTGTCTTTTTTTAACTGTGTTTGGCCTTTGATTTGTTTGATTTATGCAGTGGCTAGATTTGACTTTTCATGGGGTGATGCTGAGTATCACCAGCAGACGTTAGACAACATGAGGGATGCTGTCAAGCAAACTAAAAAGCTTTGCGCTGTATGTTCTTTTGAATCTTGACGATGAAAACTAGTTTCAGATCTTATTTCCGCGATGTAATAATTAATAGTAGCATTTAGTTAGCAAAATGTCACGTTTCAGTTCATCCTGTATTCTTAGACCAGTCATTCTTGACCTCTGACTTCATTTTGTGACGCATATTTGGTTTTCTTTCCTTTTATTTTCGGTTTCAGGTTATGCTGGATACAGTGGGCCCTGAGTTGCAGGTTGTTAATAAGAGTGAGAGGTCTATTACTCTTGTTGAGGACGGTCTTGTTACGCTCACTCCTCACAAAGACCAAGAGGCCTCAAACGAGCTTTTGCCGATCAACTTTGAAGGATTGGCTAAGGTTTGACCTCAAACAATCTTCAGTAGTTCAACTTTTAGTTCGTATCTGATTGAGAATTTTGAATATAAATTGGTTTTTTGCTGCTGTGTTTTTTGTTATTCTGTTTGTATGATTGTTAATAATTTTCAATGGTTTTTTTTTTGGTGTTGTACATGATGACCCTCTAAACAACCAGTAATCCTCTTCAATGCCTTACTTTTGTTTCACTATTTGAACAAGTTCTGTAAACACCCTAGTATCTGCTTCTGTTCTTGCCTCTATACTTGACTCACTCTTTTCTTTCTCGTTTGGCAGGCTGTTACCAAGGGTGATACCATCTTTGTTGGTCAGTACCTGTTTACTGGAAGTGAAACTACTTCTGTTTGGTTGGAGGTGAGAGATAAATTAGATCCAGTTTTTCCTTTTTATCACAATCTGAATACATTTGCATTTCCAATTCAAACTCATCATTGTCCTTTGGACCAGCCAAAAGTATATAATCAAAGAGCCTTGCTTATCATTGAATGATATGTTCATTCCAGAAAGGTTTATTACACTGCTAAACTGGAATTTAAATACGATGAGCTTTGCAGGTATCTGAAGTTAATGGGAAAGATGTGGTATGCCTTATTAAAAACTCCGCGACACTGGCTGGGTCATTGTTCACCCTACATGTTTCGCAAGTTCACATTGCATTACCTACGTTATTGGATAAAGATAAAGAGGTAAGACTTCTCAGTTAAATCTCATTTCTTGTGATATTTTTCTTTCACTTCTCAGTAATTCATTTTAGCATTCCTCTAGTATATTTGCTCTAGGAGGATTCTTTTTAAGTGTATGCTTTTTATTAAGGCATCTCTCATCCATGGGATTGATTTGGAGTGTTTCTGTTTATTTACTTTCAGGTCATCAGAACATGGGGTGTCCAGAATAAAATTGATTTCCTGTCTCTCTCATACACTCGCCACGCAGAAGATGTCCGACGTGTAAGTATTTTCTACCGTACCAGTATTGTGTGTGTCTTTACTCTCGCCCGACTATAATAGCACAAATCTAACATAAGTTGACAAACTGCTGCTATTCAGGCTCGTGAGTACATTTCGAAACTCGGTGATCTCAGTCAAACACATATCCTCGCCAAAATTGAAAATGTTGAAGTAAGCATCATGCTTTGTTTTTTCATTGAACGTTAAATGACTCACTATTAGTGATTCTTATATCAATCGTCCTGAACTCCATGTTAGGTTTTATCTTGGAACTTAAATTTGAATTCATTAACATTTATAGGGTTTGAACCATTTTGATGAGATTCTGAAAGAAGCAGATGGTATTATTCTTTCCAGAGGAAACCTGGGCATAGATCTCCCTCCAGAAAAGGTAAGTATAGAAACGTAGATTTCTAAATATATGCAGGAGGAAGTGTAATATGTTTACTGGTAATCTCCTTCTGGCTTATCAGTAGATAGAGAAATCCTATCATCCGCATGTATTAGTTTCATAACCACTTCCATCTCACCCATTTTATGTTCTATACTTATGTCAGTTTTGAGCATGTTGAGTGAGCCTTTAATTAGTATGTAGCCCTAAATTTTCAGCTACAACGGATTCAACATGCTTTTTTTGATGCTGGCGTATCACTTAGATTGGCCTTTCTTCGGATTAAACATGACTTTTATATGCTGGTTAAACAGTTTGATTGTGCATTCTCCTCAGGTGTTCTTATTTCAAAAAGCTGCTCTTTACAAGTGTAACATGGCTGGAAAGCCTGCAATTATTACTCGCGTCGTTGATAGCATGACAGATAATCTAAGGCCAACTCGTGCAGAGGCCACTGATGTTGCTAACGCAGTGTTGGACGGTATATTTTCTCCCTTCTCCTCAATCTCGCTAAGCTTGTTTCTTTATGTTTCAAGTTCATTGTGTTGTGATGGAAGCTAGGCACTACTCTTCATTTGTGATGATAACAAAATGACGCATGCAGGAACTGATGCCATTCTTCTTGGTGCTGAGACATTACGTGGTCTGTACCCTATAGACACCGTCCGCACTGTTGGCAGAATATGTTTTGAGGTAAAACTAATGTACTTTTCAGTCCTGGTAGTAACTGAAATATCTTTTTTAGAGTAGTTGAAAATATATTGTCGGTTTGTACCCAGCATGGTGCGGATTCTTTTTTAACTTTGCTGCATATGGATCTTATTTGACAATGACATCTGGATGTAGACCAACCATGCAATGCGTTTCTAAATATCAGACAAACAGTGGATTAAATGAGAAATGTAGAAAGCAATTATGTTTATATCACGAGTTATATGAACAATTCAAAGTTTCTCTTCTGCAGGCAGAAAAGGTTTTCAACCAAGACCTGTATTTTAAGAAGACTGTCAAATATGTTGGAGAACCAATGACACATTTGGAGTCTATAGCTTCCTCTGCGGTACTTTTCTTTAATTATCGATAGAAATCTTTGATTTTGTCCTTGAGATCAAGTTATTGAACAAGTCTTGTGGTTAATTTAGTTACACAACAGAAGTTTCTGCCTATGAAAATTGCATGTGTTTTTAGGTCAGGGCAGCCATTAAGGTCAAGGCTTCAGTTATTATCTGTTTCACTTCTTCCGGTAGGGCTGCAAGGTATGCTCCTATTCACCATGTCCAAGCCGTTGGTTTTAACATATACAGTTTTCATTTTTTCCCTTCTTTACTCTCGTGGTTGATTATGGCATTGCCCTGCAGGCTCATTGCCAAGTACAGGCCTACAATGCCAGTTATATCTGTTGTTATCCCCCGTTTGAAATCCAATCAGCTAAAATGGAGTTTTACTGGAGCTTTTGAGGTACGTTGCTTTATGTATATGTGTCATCAGCTGTAGGTGCCAGTTTGTTCAGTGCATATCTGTAACCGCCTTTTCAAAAGTCACTTCCATACATTGGAGGTTTGCTTCTCAGAAACTGTCTGGTGTAGTTCATATTCATGATCGTCCTGTTCTTCTGAGATGGTTCTCACTGTTACCGTAATGTGATGTATCAGGCAAGACAGTCACTCATTGTCCGAGGACTTTTCCCCATACTAGCTGATCCAAGACATCCAGTAAGTTATAACTGTCTCTTTTTTGTTTTTAAATTTTTTTGTATAATACTAAATTTATTGTACGCAAGCACCCGACCACCAGGGAGATTCAAATTCTGGTCGCGGCCTCACCCTCTCTATCACCGGCCACGCCACACCACTGATGGCATATAATTGTCTTGTTCAAACAGTTATATCTATAGTATTAGTACAGTATTCTTCACGCTCAAAACCTACTAACAGGTAAAAATTAGAAACCTTTGTTTTGCATGCAGCCCTTTAAGATGATTAAGAAACATGACTATAATTTGTCTCATAAAGTTTCAAAATCAGAAGGCAGTTCCTATCATTTTGAAAAATACAGATACAATCATGAACGATGTGTGGATGTGAGTGTGCATTGTGGCCGACTAATTAAGTGAGGTATTGCTGCTTGATAGTTTTATTTTGTTAATAATATATTTTCGGACTCTTTTAGGCTGATTCTACAAACAGTGGATCAAGTGAGTCTGTCCTGAAAGTCGCCCTAGACTATGGGAAAGCTGCTGGAGTAATAAAATCACATGACAGGGTTGTTGTCTGCCAGAAAGTGGGAGACTCCGCCGTGGTCAAGATCATCGAGCTTGAGGATTGATTCCAGCATCCCTGACCCAACACAAGCTCTATATATGTTGTTTGTTGACAAGATACTTTAAAGGCACGTCCCTATTTCCCAGCCCCATCTCAAATTTTGGTGAACCACAGCTCCAAATTCTCGCCTATTTAGTATTCGTTCAATTTGCAGGCTTAGTGGCTTAGCCTGCCTCAGTCAGTCTGAGTTCACGTCTCTTTAGTCAAGACAGTTGACTTTCTTCACTAGGTGCTTCATTTTGTTGCTTCATAAATTATTTTAGTACTTATTTCGGTAATCAGAGAATTCAACTTAAAACCAGTTCTCTTGGTTGTAAACTAGTTCGAGTTGTCTACTGTGGCGCTTGGTTAATTTTTCATATATATATTTAACCATTTCTCTGCTACAATACAGGCACCCGTGGCCTAATGGATAAGGCGTCTGACTTCTAATCAGGCGATTGTGGGTTCGAGTCCCACCGGGTGTGAATTTAATTTTTTTTTTTTTGTATTGGTTTTTACGAAGACTATAATTTTTTTCGGGTTAAACTATAAAAACATGTCATTAACTATCATCAATTTTCAAATTAAGTATCGAGCTTTTTAATTCTTTAATTTCAGTACCGAATTTTTTAATTTAAAATTTTAGTACCGAATTTTTTAATTTACAATTTCAGTACTATACACAAAATCTGTTTTTTTATATAAATTTTCACATTTTATGAAATATATAATACTAAAATTGAAGAATTAAAAAGTTCGGTACTTAATTTGAAAATGGATGATAGTTCAAGGTATGTTTTTGTAGTTTATCCCTTTTTTATTTTTTTAATGTGTGTGATTTGAGGTGAATAATTTAAGTGACGAAGGAATATCATTCCATATTTGTTATGCTATGCAACGAATTTGTATCTAAGTATTTTAATTTGTTGAGATAGCTTCTGTACAAGGGTTGAATACCCTATTTCTACAATTCTGTTTTTGTTGTTGGTGGCCTATAACATTTCTTGTGGTATATAGTCATATGATTCTTATTTTTTTATGTGAAAAGGAATAGTGGGCCTTGTCCCATACTTAGCCATATGGAGATGTCAAATGTCTACTTGTCCAACATGGTGCTAAGTTCTCGTTTGGTAGTATGTATTAGAAATGAGATAGTATTATTAAGGGAAAAGTACAAAATGGGGGTATGTACTATCGTCAATTTGAAAATTACGGTCATGACTATCTAATTTTAAAATTCACGGTCATTTAGATTTGGGGGGTTGTCGTGTAATTTTATAATTCTTAATCAGCCCCATAGATCACTTTATTTAATTATAATTTTACCCAAACCCCAATTTTGTACTCATTCTACTAAATGAAAAATGTTTTAGAAAAATTAAAGAGAAATTAAAATACTTTTTCCTTGCACATTTTTTAAAAAAAATAAAAATATTGGAAATTATCATTTGGAGAAGGTCTAAGATTTTAATTTTAACTCATTCTACTAAATGAAAAATGTTTCACAAAATTCCATGCACTTTTAAAAAAAATCAAGATTAAAAATCATGAAATTAGATTGGAATTATATCATTTGGAGAAGGTTCCAAGGTTATTTTAACTTATTCAATTAGTTTTTAAAAAAAATTTCAATTAAATTTTTTTTATTAATAAAAATTCAACTTTCATTAAGTTATAATTTAATCTATTTGAAATTAGAAAAAAAAACTTTTCCCATAAACAGATACCACAAAAATGAACGAGAATTATAATTGGAACAAAATTCATGAGTTTCAAATCCATGGGGTTTGGGTGCAAATAAAATTAGATAAAGTGATTTATGTGGTTGATTAAGAATTGTAAAATTACAAAAGGCCCCAAAAATCTAAATGACCGTGAATTTTAAAATTGAATAGTTATGACCGTAATTTTTAAATTGACGATAGTATATACCCCCAATTTGTACTTTTCCCTATTATTAATACCATGGTGATGTGTTTGGTACAAAATAGGAATATGTATTAATAATGCGAAGAGAGAAAATTTATTTTTAAAAACGCGTATTAATAATACCTCCTCAATACTCCCTCCGTCCTCTAATACATGTCGTTTACGGTTAATTTGAGTAGATTAAGGTGAAGTTAATGCTAGCGGTTGAACAAATTTAATAGGTAGGTGGTTAACAATTTTTTGAAAAAGTTCGTGCAAAAAGTAAAATTGGTAGATGATTATTGGTGATGAATGTATTCTTTATTGATTATGATAATGAAGTGATTAATGTTTGACATTTTAAGGTAGTTGTTGATATTAAATACGTATTGAAAATTGATAAGTGACAAGTAAAAGTGGACAAAAAAATTCGGTTAAGTGACATGTAAAAGAGGACAGAGGGAGTAGGTGGTATCATTTATAGGTATTAATAATACACATATAAATAATACGACATATCAAACGTATCTTAAGTTACTCCCCCTGTCCTCTTTTACATGTCACTTAACCGAAATTATTTGTCCATTTTTACTTGTCACTCAACAATTCCAACGCACATTTAATTCTCATAATTTCCTTAAAAGTCAAACATTAATTATAAAATTTTATCTTTTCAACAACAATTCAAATACTCACCAATCCTCATCTATTTTACTTCTATCTCATCTCAACTACCTTCCATATTTATCTCATTTTCTCTTCCATAAATTACTCCCTTAATTCACGAGCTTTTTGGCTGCGTGACATCTAATACCGGACAGAGGGAGTATGTTTTTGTTGGAGTCTGCCCATTAAACCAGTTGAATTGACTCGTATTGACTAAAGGTTTGGTTGTCTCGAACCACTTTATTCTTAATCAGGAATCATAACGTCTTACTAGAGGCCACTTATGATTAATGGGCTCCAACCCATGGCTGAATAGGAATAAACCTAAAGGGTCGCACA
>NQLW01000011.1:1913207-1924318 GCA_002312845.1 Kalanchoe fedtschenkoi
CACTTTGAGAATCAAATCATCGACATAGATACCTAGAAGCTGCCATCTCTACCCCGCGCCGCGCGTGTACACTTCGTATCTTCAATGTAGCGACTGAAGGTGAGCGCTATCAATGTGCAATCAAGTTTGGCATTCCAAGCTCAATGTGCTTGACGTAGTTTGTAGAGAGCCTTGCACAACTTAAAACAATTTTTGCTTGTGAAAAACACATTTTGCTCGTGGCCAGCAATGTAAAATCCCGATGATTGAGTGATATACTCTGCGAGGTTTCCATTTAGGAAAGCGGACTTGACGTCCAAGTGGTGCATCATTCATCCTTCATATGCAGCGACAGCCACTAGTGCGTGCACTGAGTTGAGTCGTTCCATAGGTGCAAAGATCTTGTCGAAGTTGATTCCAATGCGTTGCACGTACCCCTTTGCCACCAGTGCTTTGTGCATAGTCACCACCCCTTGCACATCTTTCTTGAGTTTGTAGACTCTTTCGAGGCCAATAGGGTGATGGCCAACTAGGACATCCACCAGCTCTCAAGTATGGTTGTCCTTGATGACGGTCATCTCTTTCTCCATTGCTACTCTCCAAGCTGAATCAGTGTTGGCCTCGGTGAAAAAAATATGATCTTTTAATGTTGTGAGGAGAAGATCTTCTAATTTCATCTCTTGTGGCTCGGAGGTGGTGATACAATCAACTACAGTGTGGAACCATCATAGCCCACCCTTACCATCTAGGTCAATCTTAGACGGCATGTGGGATGGGGGCGTCACGAACCTGATGTTATTATCCTTGGAGGTGGCTTCATCTCCCACGGGTGTGGTAAGTTCAAGCTCGTTCGGTTCATCACCGTCTGAAACCGCATTAACCGTGCACTCGATAATGAATGTATATAGGGTGTCGTTCATGTCAGTTTCTTCCCAATTCCGCCATTTGACTTCGTTGAACACTACATCACGAGAGATGTGTAATCGAATACTAGAAAGATCATACTCTCTATATCTCTTTGAGCTTAACTCGTAGCTCCCGAACACCATCTTTATGCTTCTGTCTCCAGCTTTCAGGCATGCGAATGAGTAATTTTGACATGTGCCACACATTCGAAAGTGAGCATGAATTGCATCGTTGGCTTCTCACTATGTTGTGCCTCGTATGATGTCATGTTGTGGATGCTCTTGGTTGGTGAACGATTCAATTTGAAGACTGTTGTGTTTACTACCTACCCCAAGAATGTGCTCGACATCTTCTTCGCTTTGACAAAACAACGTGAAATTGCCATTATTGTCTGATTTTGGTGCTTAACAACGCCATTCTGTTGCGGCGAGTATGGCGTCTTCGCCACACATTGTTCACCAAAAATCACTAAGGTGAACTCGCCTTCACGGTCCGTGCGAAGTGCACAGAGCTTCCTCCTAGTCTCCACTTCGACACCAATCAGAAATTTCTTAATTGCGCTCATTATTTCATCTTTTCTCAATAAAAGATTCAGTCACATGCAACGGCTAGCATCATCTACGAGCAAGAGGAAATAGCATCTTCCACCATATGTTGCTGCATAACGGGGCCTCTTTTACTAAAGCCTCAAACCCAGCCCATAATTTGAGTAGCCTTTCATAATATTCGGTCATGGTTAGTTCTCCTTGCTTGGTGTTGTAAATGAATCATTTCAGAGTGAATATCCTAGACTTATTAGACCTTGCATACATGAAATGTAAGGTGGACCAAGCTATTACTACATTCTTTGACCTCAGGATACTCATAGCTCTAGATTTCGAAACCAAACATATGAGCCATGACATGATAATGTCACTACATCTCTCCAATCTTTTTGCTCCACTAACATCATTAGATTTAGAAATTTATCCTTTGACGAACTTGAGTTTCGACCTAACTCCTAACATAAGCTCCATGAATCTTCTCCATGAACCAAATCTCTTGGTTCCGATCAAAGGTTCATTCACGATGCATATATTGGTGCTCTTAATTGGATTAACGTATAAAGGGTCATTGATGTGGTTTGGACGTGTATTGTCTTGGTTGATTATAGTGGTGACGGCCTCAATACCATTTGTATCGGCTCTACTCATTCTCAGGGGTTCGATATTTGAGAAAGTGCAGAACGTGATGAACACGGTGTGCACTGCTAATAAAAAATGAAAGAAATTGCCAACAGTTCAGTGACGACAAATACAAGAATGGCGTTAAACAAAATTCAATACCAAATTTCAATAATTACATTCAACTTGTTGATGTCCTGTTAAAAACATATGTTGTTACATACTTGAAAAAAGTAAGACAATCGCCGGCGGCATAAGGATGTCTTTCACTATTCTGATCTATTTTCCTCGTCATGATGTCATCAGAAGCTTGTCGGTAAGCGCAAACTTTGCGCTGTGATAGAACAAGAAATTCTTTTTCTTGAACTCTTCTTCTTCACCAAGAACATTTCTAGGGTCAGTAAAATATCCAACTTTCAAACAATCTAGAATTATGATATCGACTATTGAGTGTACTGTAGAAGGGTCAGTGTTTTGGGTCAATAAGGTTGTCAAAGAAATGAGCCCAACAAATCCCATCAGCACAGAGTGCAGACGGCGACAACTCTCCCATGATGCCCAGCTGACTTTATGTATGTGGTCTCGCCATTCTTTTTGGTCCATATTTGATTTCGCAGGTGCATCCTCGGTGCTTTGGATCCATGTCTGGAATGTTCGGCATTCATTACAGCCTACAATCTCCCCACCATTAACAACTTCCAGAGTCAGCACGCCATGTCCTCATAATCATGCCTAAACATAGTACCTAACAAGTCACAGATGCTCTCACTAAGCAGCCTAATAGCGGCCACCAACACGTCCCAATTGCTTCAAACCTTCCAAGCCTTCCCCAAACTGAAATCCGTAGAAGTTGGATCTTTTCTCGTCCAACACCTAATCACACCCAACAAAGCGAGAGAGAGCCAAATCAATTCAATCTTCACACACTTGGCCATTTTGGGGATTTCAGTGATTAAAGCAAAAGCGTGATCATTATGATGAGGGGTGAATAACAATGCCAACAGTCCCCACTCTGCACCCTACAAATGCTTCCACTTTATTATGTTAATCTCATTCCCCACCTACCACAACAACCATGGCCTCCCCTCACTACAAGTGCTCAAATCTCATGGTGGTTGAAATGGGTTTAGAGCAGTTGAGATCCTGTTTGAAATTCAGCACCTTAATACCATTCATAATAAGGAAGATATAGTGTAGAGATCAGACAAGAAGAGGGTGATGATTCACAAAGGGAATGGTGAGGGAAGAAACTGTTTTTAGTTACAACTTACAAGCCTGTTGAATGTGTCGAAAGTATTTGCACCTTCCTAAAATCAGAAATTAACCGACGAAGAAACACACCAACAAATAAGGTACCCTAACCAAACATACAAACAAGGTTACCCATAAAAATACATCAAACCCGACAGACACCATTTTTATAAATAGAATTTTCAGAGGGACCCTGAGGAAAAGACGTCATCTTTGCCTGCTTCAATACACCCACACCATCTATGGATTAACTACCAGTTGTTGGCTCATCAGCATCATCATCATCAACGGATTCGAATAAATCTTCAGCGTATTGATTCTATGTTCTTACTCAGCTCTTCCAGCTTCTTCATCCTCAACTTCTCGCTCTCGCTTACCAACTGCTCAAGCTCAAAACCAGAAGAACAGATATCAATCACACATAATGTCGCATAATTGAGCTACAAGTGTAGCTTTCACACAAGGACTCGGCACGATGAACGAGTAGAAGAATAAATAACATTACTTGACTGCGTCAATAACTCTGGTTCAATAAAATAAGTAAAACCCAGTCGCTGTTTATTTTATCAGGTGCACATAAAAGAGAAGTAAAAAAAGTGGCGCAAACAAGGCACTCACAATCAGACCAGCATTCAATAATATTGGTAGTGACCCAGAATTAGATATACCACCGCTTGGATCTTTAAATTCATGAGTATACCGGTTCCTCGCCAAACCTTGGGACCATCCAAATCATGTCGCAATTGATAATGACCACAAGGTAATATTGAGATGGATGATGACACAATACTTACCCACAATCAATAGAAGCATGTGATTCTATCTATCCATATGTGTGCGGTGGCTACGAATCTAAACCATCCATCAATTGGAGTATCGGACATACATCTCATTTCACAATACGCTATCGTAGATAGAGAGTTCATACCTCCATCAATTTGGTAATTAGCTGCACTTTCTCCTTGTTCTTCTCATTGAAAGCATCGAGAGCTTCCTTGTATTCTTTCTCCTGTGCACAACCACCCCTTCACTTGTCAATTATTGAGATCCACTTTTGTCCGCATAATCACAAGAACAAAACAAAAAAGCAAGGCTTCAGACAAACGTAGTGAGAATTCTTAAACCACCTTCTTCACGCAAGCCAAACCCAAAGGCTTCAAATCCTTGTTAACCTGGTCGATCCTCTTCCGCACAGTCGAAACATCCTTCCTCATCGGATCTGCCAAACCCTCCAGCTCCTGAATTCACCCATACCCGGTTTGTTAGACAACAGCATATGGGAAGATCCGAAATGTAAAGTTGACAATGAAATTTCATCAAGCTGCTGTTCAGAACTTGAGGTTGAGTGATTCTTGTTTTCACCAAGAGATTAAAATTAGACCCGGTTGGAAAACAGTGTTGTGATATTCACAAGAATCAGAAATTACTGTTGACTATTAATATGACCTTATCTGCATCAGATTCAAACAATTTCACATCAAAAATCCGACCGTTGAGAACACGCTGAGTTGCATCAGTTGAGATTTTTAAGCTCATTTCTCCATTCTCCATAAACCAGCGATTAAGAGAAGCTAAATTGAACAAGATAAGAACATTTGACCTCCCATAAATCATCAATTCTCGAGGAAAAAACTGCTCCAGTTTCAGAAAATACAGAAACCCCAGAAAAAATGTGAAATTTTTTTAACCAAACCCCACAAAATTGAAGGTCTGTGAAATTAGGGCTTGGCTTCAGATGGAACACCCGCTGAGAGTTTCAGCCAGAAATTCAGTAAGGTGACACAAAAACAGAACCCAAACAGATGCCGTACGAACAAAAGCATCGAAATCTGAGAGTCAAGGGCTTGAGATTTACCTCACGGATCAAAGCCAAGCGTCTGGTCTCCTCCTCGACCCGACCCAACTGAGCCTGGACCTTCTCCCTGACCTCCATCTTCTTCTTCTCGATCTCCTCCTCCTTAGCCCTGAAGGTGGAAAGCGCGGACCTGGACATCTCCTCCTCCTCCCTGGACATGGTGCTGCTGCTGAAACTGAGGTTTCCCGAGCCCTGAAGCTGCATCATGGTCTGCGAGTTCTGCGTCTGGGGTGGTTGGGGCTGCATGATGGTATCTTCTTCGGCTTTCTTCACTCGGTTCAAAACCCTCCCTGCGGATATCGTTCGGAGAAAATGGCTGATTTTCTTGTGGCTTTTGTTTGGGTGGCTTTTGCTTTTGGAATGATGAGCCTTCTCTTTCCTTCTTTCTCTCTCTCTCTCTCCTCTGTTTTTCTTTCTCTCTCTGTCGCTCTGTTCTGCTCTTTCTGGTCTTTAAGCTGTTGATTACCAGCGGGATTATTATTTATTATTGTATAAATAATTCAACAGCGTCAAAAATTGGGTTTGAATTTTCTTTTTGTCTTAATATTTTAATGGCCAGAGCAAAAGAGTATATATTTATTTTATTTATTTATTTAAATAGGGTTGGGTAAAGTTTGTGAGGCCAATCTTATCTTTATGTCCTTTGCTTTGGTACTTTATTGCTAAAGGAGGGAATTGAAAGTGGTTTAAAGTGAAAATAAAAGGACACACTGCCCTCCCTCATTTCCATTATTCATCCTTACAAAATCAGTTTATAAGGCCAAAATGTGTCTTGTAATTAAGAATGTTTGAATTCAGTTTCTTCTACATTATGTGTCAAATTTGCGTATCTTATAATTCACATCCGGAGCCTATTATGAATATTAAATCTAATATGATAACATTACCGTCTCTGTCGTGCTCCCGGTCGGTTCGGTTTGATTTGAAATCGGTTGATTTGGTTTGATTTGAAATGTTAGTGATTTGGTTCGATTTCAAATTTTAAAAAATTATTCGGTTTGAAATAGATCGGTTCGGTTCGGTCCGGTTTGAAATGTTAATGGTTTGGTTACAGTTTTTAAATTTTAAAAAACCGATGACTAATAATTTGATTTGAATTTTGATTTTTCTCGAACCGAATTCAAACCCGTCGGGTCGACGGATACCTTTCCTAGTACTATATAAAAAGTAATATTTAGTACAATAAGATAGTGTTTCGGAAAATGGGAGGAAATTAAATATAAAAAAAACATGTTCTTGAGTTTTGGTGGAGTGATTCAGAGAGACTTGGGATTAGAATTTCATTTCATCACCGATTTAAAAGAATTTGAGAAATAAAACAATTAAAATTAAACTTGTAATGTGTATAGATATTTAAATAAATTCGATCTTTTTACTCTTATATAAATAAGCAAGAAAACTGGAGTGAAAAAAAAAAACCGGTTGCACCTGGCTCTAAGTTTTACCTACATACAAACTGTAGCTGTAGTTGATGATGATTTGGAGGGGAGGCAGGAATAGATGACCCAACAGCCAACTACTGGAGCATAAAAGATTTACAAAGCACAGGCATGCTGCATTTCAATATGAATATTGAAGCATGGTGTAGACTTTAGACAGCTGTCTTATCAGGATTCAATTTCATGAATAATAATCAACATGTATGCATGAATTTCATTCTTGTTAATTTCTCATTTACTCATCCTCCACTAAATGTTATCTAAAAAAGAGAATCTACTAAGTAATATGAGATAAATAAATTTTCATTATCGCTGTTACTCAATTTTGAGTTCTGATAAGTGTAGTATGGGACGCAATAGCTTTGCTATGCAAATATCATCAATCGTAAAACAAATATTGTATTTCAAGACTTGCAAAAAAATTCAGAAGGGGTGAGTGTCATGAAAAACGAGCTGCAAGCTTTTGAGGACAAACAGACGTGAAAATTTCTTGAATCATCCACAAAAAGCAAAATAGTAAGGTGTAAGTGGGTTTACATAGTGAAACACAAATTAGTTGGTAGCATAAAGAGATATAAGTCCTGTTTAGTAGTGAAGAGATACACCCAAACGGAAGGTCTGGATTATCAATAAACATTCACCCCAGTGGCCAAGATGACCACGGTGAGAGCTTTTTTAATAGTTGCCTCAACAAAGAACTGGACCTTTCACCAATTGGATGAAACAAATGCGTTAAGTGGATGAAGATGTTTATAGAGCTTTTACCTCCAAGCTTGACTCGTTTGTGAGCTGAACAATAGCATTTACGACTTATAAAAATTCAATAGGCAATTATTTACAAAATTGAGCAAAACATTAGTAAACTTCAGATACACTGCCAGCAGCACAGATGACTCCTTTATTCGCTATTTATCAAGGATAAGAACTAGTGTTATTATTCGTGTACATAGATAATATCATCATCATGGAAACCTCATCTAGTCTTATCAAGCAAGTGAAGAATAATATTCACGTAAAATTTTAAATAAAAAATCTCAATCACCCCAAATATTTTATTGGATTAGAGTTTTCAGATCTAATACAAGAATATTTTATACCACTCAAAAGTATGCCTTAGACCTTTTGATTGAGACAGGTCACAATGCATTGTTATAGCAGCATTATAACACATCATTACTGTAACATTATTTTATAGTTTGTTACCAATTTTTTTCTCATTCACCATTTATATAAGCAAATGCTACTGCATTAATTAAAATAAGGAAAACTATCACAACTTTATCTATCTAAGTTTTATGGGTTTTCCTCAATCTAGCGGCCTCCGGCAAGTTCCACCACCCTCCGACTGTCCATTTTCTACAGTCTTGAGGCAAAACTAAATAGTTCTCACAAATGAGACTCATATTGTCACTCATGGTAAAAAAACTCATTGACTCGAATAAGTTAACTCAATCAATAAGAAAATCACAACTTTCAAGTTATTCTTTTGTTCAAAATTTTATGATCCAATCGCATAAAATTGCATATTATACGAATCAATTTTGCAAGCCGCTCTTATACCAATGTTGGAATGGTTCATATCAAAATGGTGTCAAAAGTTTAAATTCAAATGTAGAAGACTCAGTAACACAAACGCATAATGAATACAAGTTACACCCTTTATCTGGGATAGTGATCGTCTTAAAGAATTAGTATTTTAAAAATGTCGTACCACCACCAATATTCACACACATAGATTGTTATGATAATGTATTTTGGCGTACTAACATCAATAGAGTACATCTCACACGGAATCCTCCTCTTATTTACGTATTTGTATATGACAAAGATGGTTACCATAGATATCCAAAAGTAAATAACTGAAAGCTTTAGATCCATAGGATAATTTAAACTCTTAAGATATTGGGACAGGTAAAATTTTCAACTTATATGTCCGATGAGACTATCTAATTTAGGTGTAAGTCAATTTGAATCATGTGTTTGATTTATAACAGACTCCGTTGTTTGCAATTCTATAAATTTAAAAATAATTAGATTTTGTCTAAAACTATTTTGCTTTACTAGTCATAAATAGTCCCTAGAGATACTTTTCTTATTATTTTAAATATACTTAGTACATGATTGGTGCACACAATCATTCAATGATATACACTGACGAACACTATATGTGCAAACTACACTTTCTTACTACCACATTAAATCTGCAACCTGTGCTCCCAATAAGAATTAATTCAAAATCTCATAAGTATATGTAACCACCTCTTAAATAAATTTTTTACTTCTAACGTCTGAAATAATATTTCTTTATTTGAGTTCATTTCTGTATTATTTGAGTTCACTTACCGTTACTCACAGGCCCGGCTAAGGCTCAATGCAACTAGATCGGTCGCACTAGGCATCCAAATTCACAAGGCCCCCAAATTTTCAGCCCATCCTCCAACAACTTGTAACTTAACTGAACCTCCGCAGCAAATAGTTGAATGACGAACAACAATAATCTAAAACGTAAATAGTCAAACTCAATCGAACGGCTCACTATAATAAACAGGCGAGCAGTCAAACGACGCACTGCAACAAATATCTGCAATCACGGCGATTACGGTATAAAGCACCGTATGATTACGGGGATTCTTTCACACATTTTCCAAAACAAATGATCCATTACAACAATTTTCAATTTTTGAAGAGATTTGTTGTAATTATTGAACTTATTAACTGATCAGTGTTTCAATTATTGGTTAAACCACATTACGGTTAGGTTTTATTTTTATGGGTTGTTGATTGTATGCTATTTGGCTGAAATCTTATGTTGATAATGAGCTACTTTTTTGACAATTGATATTTTGTCAAAGCATTTTTTTTTGTTTAATGTGATTGTCTAATGTTTAAAATATGTTAGGATTACAAATGAATTGTTTTAGTAACTGATGGTGTTGAAATTCTTATTCAGGAAGATGATGATTGAAGAGTGATACTTAAAGAGCATAAGTCTGATTCTGGCCAGTGAGAGAGCTGTGAATTGAATCTGCGATTGAATGTTTAAGGCTGAGGGTTAAAATGTGGACTTCAGTTGTCGTGTTTGTGTCTTTGTGAGCAGTGAAAGATTGGTTTAGGATTATGAATACTTGTTTAAGATATCTGAGTTTCTCCTTAAGAAAAAGCCTCAAATATTTATGTTACTCAGTTATACCCCAATATTGCTTAAACCGACCCTCGTTACACACGACACACATGAATCCAATTCTATGGTTGTAAGTGCCACCAAGCTATGTTTTTAAGGTTTCAAATTGCAGCGTGACTCGCAACAGAATTACATCTTGGCATGTATTAAACTATGAATAAGTTTGTTCTTGTTATATATATTGAAATAGGCAGAATGGAATGATGGATAGAGTTCTAATTGCTAAACAAATTGCTAGTCCAAAAAACAATGTCTAATTTCCACGTGATAAATATCATGCTGTCAATATTTACATATTCACAACGCAAAATAATCAGTGATTATGCTATAGTAATTAATTAAGACAAGTTTGACAGAACATTGAGATTTGAGGAACTTTTAGATGTGGACACAATTCACCATGTGAACTGTGGACACACTAGTATGAAGCCTCTATGTTGCATTTTGAATATTCATGATCAAAATCAATAGCGAACCGTCACGTGTCTTTTGACTTTTCAAAATGCCCCGTGAAAATTTTTTATCCACTCAAAAATTTCTCATTAGTTTGGGGGGTTTTAAACTTTGTTGATAAGTTGATAAAGAGAGGGTTTTGTGTGTCACTATGACACACACATTGAAAACCAGATCATACACAGCAGTGGGAGGTCATATGATGAGAGCCGAGTCATTACAGCAAGGCCATGCTCATGCATCCACCCCTTTTGTTTGGTTTGTTGCTTTATAAACCCTAACAACAGAATCTTCTTTATTTCCCTTCTCCTCCTTGTTTTCATTTGCTAGGTTTGTTTTTGTTTTTCTCTTTTCTAGCTTCTGTTTTATTTTAATTAGAATCTTCTTTTCTTTATCCATATTTGTGGATTTATCATTATTTTGACTATTCCTTTGGAGCTATAAGATTACACCTTTTCCCAATTTGGATTTGCCTAATTATATGAAATTAACTAATAATTTGTTACATTTAACTTTTTTTTTAAATACTCTCTTTCGATGATCATTGCATATCAGCTCTATCTTATTTTTAATTTTTTAAAAATTGCGGTACGCAACTACGGTTACTTTTGATTATCAATCTTCCAAATTGTTCTTACTCATAATTAAATTCAGATTAAAAAAATCGGCTTAACTACACTTTATAGGTTGGCATGCAAGAGAGCATGACCAGACGCCAACTAGCCTTCCATTTTAATAGCACAAAGTTCTGGCACTGACATGTTCAAACAAATCCATCTCCACTCACTAATATTTGTCATTTTCATATACTTTTAAACCTCTGATTGGTTTATGGAAAATGAGTGTTAAAAAAAAGGAAAATATATTTTTTTATTTTCTTCTGA
>NQLW01000011.1:1939305-1968368 GCA_002312845.1 Kalanchoe fedtschenkoi
TAAAAACCCATGCCAATGGAGGCACGCCAATCATTTACATCAACCATATTTTGTGCCCAGAACACGGGATCCTATTAAAAGATGTATTCGGAATAGTCCAGAAAATTCAATGCTAAATGCAGAGCTAAAAGTTGCCAATGTGTGATTGTGAAACATACATGAATTTGCAGAAATTAATATGATATGTCAGTATCGGAGATACTGGTTTGTTCCTACCACCGGTCTAGCTAGCCAAGGTATCCGTGTCACGCACAATGTCCATTTTGGGTAGCACAATGGCAGCAATGGGGTTACTCTCTATCCCCCCAGCTTCATCGATTATAAGGCGGAGGCCCTCGATATGGAGTTTGCCGTGGTGCCCGCTAACCACTATGGTTGGCTTCTCTGTCAGTTCCTGCGTAATGCACATCATTATGAGTCATTATTGGGTCGATGATAAGAATGGTTGTTTGATATTTAAACTTCAGATGTATAAGTGGGATTCAAATGAACTCAATTACAGATTTCAGAATCGGTTAGTGCAGGCTTGTAATCTACGTATGTTGTATAGAATTTTGTCTGACCTTTGGAATATTCCAAACATCTTTCCTCCCGCTCAAGGCTGTCACTTTTGGAAAGCTGGTGTCCTTGGCTTTCAAATACTTTAACTGCCTCTCAACGTTTTCTTTCTCCAAACCGGCATGGACAGCAATCAGCTTACACATTGTTGGGACACCCTCAATCTCCATACAGACGTTATCCTGCACATGAATACTCAGTCATAAAGACTGATGACTGGAAAATCTTTTTATAGTATCAGAACTACAAAGAAAGTAGGATCGGCGACTGAGAACAGATTTCTTATGGATTGAGGTAAATGGTGAATCTTCACACGGACCTCCTCATGAACCCAGACCAAATCAGCAAGGAACTTCTTGTGCTCATCAGGAACTGCCTTCACCAAATCTATGAAAAATGTACGGCGGGGGACAAAACAGCGCCAGTCAGGTCAATTCCATGAGACACATCAATCACACACAACAAAAATCGAATCAAGCAAGTCATAACGGATACACTGAGACAGACCAAATACGACCAAATCAAGTTACTCATAGAAAGACTGATTCAACCTCATGAGCAGAGAAAGAAGGCCCATTATTGAGCTAGTTACACTCTCTTATATGTAAGCAGTTCCTTACCTTCAAAGAGTATCACTATAGGAGCCAGTCACATATTTAAACTGACATCAACGTAGAGGGGTGCAAGATAAGTAGTTGCTACAAGATTCATCTTGAGCTACTGCAACTAAGGGCCAAAGTAGTTTCATGTTAGATCTTCCCAGATTGCAGTCCATATGAAACCAATCCAAATAAATTTGATAGAACCCCGCAAGAAAGTTAGCAGATTTTAAGTAAGACTGGTCTCAAAATAGGTGAGAAAACAGTAGCAACAAACATACCAGCAGAGCCATGCGGAACACCATAAGACTCAAAAGTTGGCGCAGCGTCATAAATGGACCCCTGATACACAGTATTCTTCACAGTATTAATCCTCTCCTTAATCTTCCCACTCCATCTCCGCCCCTGCAAATGCATCTTCTCATACCCCTCCCCCTTGAACCACCCTTCCCTCTCCTCACTCGCCGCAAACTCCTCCCACGTGTCCTTGAACTCCGACCCATCTGGCGGCGGCGGGAGGGCTCCGACGAAGGCTGCAAAGGCGAAGTCGTGGTTGCCGGAGAGGAAGACGTGGGTCTGGTGCGGGTGCTTGGATGGGAGAGAGATGAGAAAGTCGAGAACTTGGCGGGTGTGGGGGCCTCGGTCGCAGTAGTCGCCGAGGAAGATGATCAGGGCGGATTGGAATTGCGGTGGGGGGACGCGTGATTGGAGATTGGACCATAAAGACTGGAGCTTGGAGATGTAGCCGTGGATGTCGCCGATGCAGATCACTGTTCTGGGCTGGTCGGGATCCATTTGATGATGTCGGTGAGGTTTCAGCTATTGAGGGATTAACAAAAGTTCTGTGGTCAAAAATGCTAAATGCATGACCTTACGACAGGAAGCAAAAACTTAAACGGCATTTAACACATTAATTGCAAGACAAACAGATGGAGTCACGATGAACCGACATGTTATAAATACATTGACCCAAGACAGCTAGGGAGTAGAATTCTGGGCATTACAAGCCAATGATGAGGTTCGGCCGGAGAACAGGAAAACATTGTTATCAGTAAGAAACACAGATAGCCGGGGCGATGTTATGGGTATGTTGGGGCTTCATTTGGTGCAGATGTCTGGTCTGACTGACTAATCTCCGCTTGCACAGCCTCCACAGCCACAATGGACGCATTCTATTACCTTCTCCTCTCTCAGATGCTTCGGCACTCGGCAGACACAGGTTGTGGCGAAGTTATGATCTCTCGGCTGAATGCATCTCAGGCAGCACAGGCGTTCATATCCTGGCTGCAGTTTGGCAGCAAGACATGTAAGATACAAGTACAAAATAGTGTTGTAAGAATAACAGAGCTCAAAAATACTTTTATACTCAATATTATCAACAAGTAAACAACAAGTATACATGCTTACCAAATGCTGGAATTCCACTTCAAAGTTCAACCAGGTATGTTTTAACTCGTAATACTGTACTAAATAATCCCAATAAATTATATCTAACAAATGTGGTGGATATAGGAGCCAAAATAGTTAAGCGGATTGTGGTTATGGAGTGCTGCAAGTTCAGATAACAAGTCACCAGTTGTTTGGTAGACATTTTATACTTCTATGAAGATGAATATTGATAATGTCAACTGATTTTCATACATTCAGGATGAGGGACTCGGTAGCACATACCTTCTTCCACTTTGCAATGAGATTGCGATCTGCGTAGCCCTGATCCAAGCAAAACTCATACAGTTCTTTTGATATCTCCTTCCTTCTATGGTACAAGTCAAAAACATATCGGCTCTTTTGGTGCGCTAATTTAAATATAGGCCACAAGGTCTCACATTTCCTTTTCCCATCATGGGGATCATTCTCAGCTTTTAACCACAGTAAAAGAAACTATCAGCTTCAAGGAATACAATATCACTGAAAATGAAGGTTATGAATAAAAGCCTACCTTCTCTCATCTTAGCTTGAAGTTCCCGAAGAGTGGGCTCTATAAGTTCCCAACCCTCTGGATACTTGACACGATTTGTCTTCACCTTCGGCATGCTTCCAACTACAAAATTAAAAAGATAGTTAGATGACCGGAGAATAAAGGAAAAAAGGAAGTATAAGGAAGCCTGTTATTATATATTCAGTGGTACCCACCCCACAAGTCTCTTTCCATGTATTTATATAAAAACACCTAAAACATGTGCTTATACACAGATAACATAAACCAGCTACTCAGTACTGGTTATGCGTACACCATAAATAAGATCTGAAGTTTCAACAAAGCGATTTCTACAAAAACTATCAGATGAAAAAAAACAACAACAACTAAGGCATTAAAATTACAATTTCAGTTAATAAGAGCATACATCCAAAGGCCAAACTGATAATTCCAATTGTTCATTTTATAGATCCCTGTAGGTAAATAATTAGCATCAACCAACTCCAAACAATTCTCTGAAACAAAGTCCAGCCTGCATTAACACACAATCTGCCAAAATAAAATGGACTGCTGCGACATGTTTGAGATTGATATCAGGTTATATTATAGCATATTTAAGAGCAAACACTAAGAGGTTGAAGTTCAAGAACCAAGCTAAATTGTTTAATGTTTGGTCAGACAAAATAAGGACTTGACACTTCTTGTAAAGTTGTTCATAATTCAAAAACTAGGAAAAAGAAAAAAGATTCAAGAAGTCATCGACAGTCCACGCAGCGAGCTGTTACCAGAAACCCTAACAACAGTAGGTTATCCGTGGACAAACAACGTCACAGAAACTGATAGTTACATTCAAAATTTATGAAAAAAAATCAAAACAATTTTCGAAATACATACCAGGTTCGTGATATCGATCGAATCGCGAGCCTTCAAGAAGCAATCGCTGAGCTTCAGAGGTTGGGGGGTTTGCAGAGATTTTGAAACATAAAAAATAAAAATATTCCTCTAAAATTCAAGGAAGATGGATGGAACAGCGATTCCTTCATACCTATTGGGCTAGTCCTCTGTTCCCGTTCGGCCCATTAAGTTCCGCTTAGGGCCCAAAAGGCCCATTTATCTCTGCCAACTGCTAACCCTAGCTATATAGAGTCCCCTCTCTTCTATCATTTGCTTCAGAGCGCTGCAGCTTGCAAAATCCTTCACTGTTGTTGAGCTACGTAGGTATGCCGCGTTATTGTCTGCTGACTGATGTCGCACATAGCTTCATACTCGTCGTGTGTTTCTGTAATTGGCTGTTGGGTTTTCGCATTTGTGGTGTAGGTTACTTTATCGAAGATGAAGGTGATCGCTGCATACTTGCTGGCCGTGTTGGGAGGCAACACCACGCCCTCCGCCGCTGATTTGAAGAAAATTCTCGGCTCTGGTAAGGAAGATGTTCATAAAAACCCGGTCTTCCATCTTGTTGACCTATTTTATGACAACGACATTGTAAACATGATGTTTTTGGAGCTAGTTTTGTCGACTGGTGACAGATTATACATGATTAATTATTGCATCCGAATAACTCTCGATTATTTAGTACCTTGAAACTGTGGAAGATCAATGTCTGTAAAATATTTTCGCTAGGTTCGATATGATCAGAGCTGGGAAATATTCCAGTGATCAGATCAATGTGTGTTTGAACTGAGCACTGAAGAAATTGCTTGTGGTAATTCGGATTAATTCAGGATTATCTTTCCTTATTGATATTTTAATAAACTCTCTCTAACATTATATGTCTTCTTTCATGAAGTAGTTACATGCGAGTTGTTTACACTTCCAATGAATTGTGAAATATGACATTTTTCTCAAATTTTGATTTTTTAGTCTAGGTAGTTAGTATTGTACAGCTGCTGCCATTGATTTCTGAAGCTGCGGGTTATTGTGTGTTTTTTGGTGATTGCAGTTGGAGCCGAAGCAGATGATGACAAATTGGAGCTGCTTCTTAAAGAAGTTAAAGGAAAGGACATTACAGAGCTTATTGCATCCGGTAGGGAAAAATTGGCATCAGTGCCATCAGGTGGTGGTGGTGGAGCTGTAGCAGTTGCTGCTATTGGTGTAGGAGGTGGTGCAGCTGCTCCAGCTGCTGCTGAGGCCAAGAAAGAGGAGAAGGTAGAAGAGAAGGAGGAGTCTGATGATGTAAGTGCATTTTATAATTTCTATTACCTGTTATGAATTTTAATTTCTACTAGCTTGTTTGCTTTAATAATCATCCTTCCAAGTCACTAGGTGGATTAACTAGCAATCTGTTGGGCACCGTAATATTGTAGTTCATATAGTTTTTAATTTTTCGAATGGCATGCATTGTCTGTTATCTGCGCACATAATTTTTACATGAGTGTTGAAGATTTAAAATGTATTTTATTTGGGAGATGGTTCTGGTAGCACCTGATATTGTTGTATTTCATAGTAGACACTTTGCCTGAAGATTTCATTTGTTAAAAATTGAATTAAATTGATCAATGTACAATTGACCATATGTTCTTTGTTGAATCTTGTCTCTAATTTTTTTTGGGTGAGTTGACTCATTTGATTATTTTTAATGTGAATATCCATTGCAATTCTTGGGTAAGATAACTCATTTGGTGTAGGATTCAATATATTGAAATCATTCTGCTGGTTGTTTTTTTCATTTTTGTATCCGTTGCGAATACATGCTGTAAGTTGTATTGAGTATTGATTAAAGGTGTTGGCTTTCTTTATTTCTTGTAGGATATGGGATTCAGTCTATTTGACTAAGGTGCGGAGGCTACTTTTGTCCAGACTATCTTAGTTTATATAGATTTTGGTAGACACTTCTTCGATTTATGTGCAACAAACAGATTGAATGTTGTTTTTGGATTAAAACAATGAAAACTACCTTTTTTTCTTCTATATGTTTCAATACCATTTGAACTATGTGTGATTATGACCTTAACTGGTATATCTATATGTTTGTGATTGTGACCTGAAGAGCCCTATAGATTTGAGGGTGCTTCAATGAATACTGTAAGTGACTTGAATAGAAATGGTTTCAAGGTTTACAAATGGAATATTTAGTTGGGCTTCAGAAGAAGGTCCCTCTCTTGAAGCTTAACCTAGTTGAGCTTCAGTCGAGACTCCTACCATTGACAAACCTAAAGTTGAAGAATGGCAGCTGACTCTACCTCGGTATTGACAAACTTTTATGTCGGAGCTTATTTGAGAGGAGTGATTTTTATGACCAAGCCTGGAATAACATCGTCAGGATCATGGATGTGTGGATTCTCCTCGACAATGTAAGGATCGCCGCATTTCTCA
Source organism: Kalanchoe fedtschenkoi (assembly GCA_002312845.1). Taxonomy (NCBI): domain Eukaryota; kingdom Viridiplantae; phylum Streptophyta; class Magnoliopsida; order Saxifragales; family Crassulaceae; genus Kalanchoe; species Kalanchoe fedtschenkoi. The sequence goes on from NQLW01000011.1 coordinate 1,945,696, forward strand.
CTGATGGTATGCAGAGTTTCCCCTTCCCTAACCACATAGAGCTCATCACAAGGCCTGAGTACCCTCTCCCTTCGCGCTCGGAGTTCAGCATCACCTCCATTACCGATGCGACTCAACAGTGTCATCAAGGCCAGAATGACAGCGCCATACAAGCATGCTGTCTCTGCAGCTGAAGAACGGATGCGCCTCATGGTGATCACTTATGGGAACTAGTCGACTCTTGACGTGTACTTATACAAGGTTGGAGCGCCAAATGGTGACTGATTCATGTGGTGCAGTGTGGCTTTCAGTTGTTTGGTGGAATTGGTAAAATATTGGTAGTGGGAGTTGAGAGGTTTCATTCAGCCAGGGTTGGCTGGCTGGCTGGCTATACTTTTTTGTTGTACATGAGGAAGGCGATATGGCAGCAGTTGGTTTCTTCTGATTGCTTCAGTTTGTGGATTGGATATGTTTCTGGTCCTGGGGTTGACCTTTATAAACTTAAGTAGTGTATTAGGTGATCAGTATAAGATTATTTTCAAGCTCTATCATTTCATATAAATATTTCATCGACCTGAGCCATCTACAAGCCAGGTCATCTTCCATGCCGCCAAGAAGATATTCATCACCCTTCACTGCAAAAAAACCCTGACCCTCCAAATGGCCGTGCTTGATTATGAATCATGATTAATTAATCATCATTTTCATATTTCACCATCCTCCTCTTCATTCTCCATACCCTTCACCACCTCCTACTCATCATAAAATGGGTGACAGTCTGAGTTGATCTGTGGATGATAGTTCTGTCTCCAGCGCCATGAAATGTTACCATTTTCAAAAATTTCATAACTTATGAAAGCCAGAACTTACAAGACATGCAACGTAGGAATTTGATCAGTAACGGATATGGTCGAGATGAATGTTTAAAAACTTTATTGCACCCTGAAAAAACATGGTTCACTAGATCCTAGATAACCACGGTCTGTGTTTCGACACTGATCATGAATTTCCAGCTTTCGGTTATACATACATTGGCTGATCATCAGCTTCCCCTAATCACACAAAGTTCCTGAAAGCCTAGTCAGGAGCCTGATAAAAATTTCAGATTCCTCACATCCAGAAGCACAACCAAATCTAAGCGCTTGACTCGAAAGTGCAAACGAATTAAAACAGATGTACTCACATTGATAAGTTCCACATGCCAATATTCATCTCTATCGTCGTCATCCTCCTTAGTTTTCAGGAGCTATTTGTGTCAATATTTTCTCAACAGGCTTCTGATCTGGACAAAGCACCATGTCTTGATCAGCGTTTCGTGCTTCCTCCATCCATCAAAGTACTTCCCGATGACCTTTTTATAGCTGGGCCGGTGCCTCACCACGTCCCAGTACTGGCAGATATTCGGCCGTGTATAAATAAACTCTTCTTCCAAATTCAGCAAGAATATACGGGCAAGGACTGGCATTATCATCACATCCGCCATGGTGAAAACTTCCCCCGCTAAGTACTTTGTTTCTGCGAGGCTTGATTCTACGTCATTGAGGAGGCTCACAAGCCCCTCTTCGCTCCTTCTGATAATATCGGGGTTCTTCAGTTTTTCCTCAGTCTCGTACAGGTCTCTCAGTTTGCGATGGTATGCACTTGCGAGATCGGGACACTCTGCCATCCTGGCGATTAAGACCCGCCTTATGAATTTCGTGACGGACAGCCTGTGCTTCTTGGGGACGTGAGCGAGAGTGAAATATTTGGGGTTCCATTCCTGCACTTTCTGCATCCATTCGAGGACCCGAGGGCCGCTGAGACAGGTGTCATCGGAACCGGAAGAGACTGCAACTATTCTCTCTATGTACCTACACTTGCATTGCATACACAGATATATGAATAAGCCATAGCCCGAGCAGCGTTTTGTAAAACTTCCAGGGTAAGAAATAATTACAGCTGCCAATATGAGAGAATGAGATTGCAGAGACGTACCGGATTATCTCTATGGTGTCAAAAATGACGTGGGCACCATTCTGGAAAACCGGAAGCTTTGCAGTCGGGTTTGTCCTGAAAAATGAAGCATCCATATTCTTTCCTGTAATTGGATTGACATGGTATGATGTGTAGTCGATTCCTTCTTCCTCCAATGCCAGCCTCACCTTTTGGCTGTCCAGGGAGTAGGGATGGTGATACAACTGCATCGCCTTATTCGCAGCGAATGAGAGAGAGCACCACCAGCCAAGTGAAAGTTTTAAGCACTCAAATCCGTTTTAACAGCCGAATTGAGTCAATCTCAGAACATATTACTCAACGTAACACGGTCGCTCTCGGAAGAAAGCCTGCAAAAATAGGATCAAATTTATGAAGCTCAACTCTCAGATTGATGTATACGAAAAGAGCATTTTTCATAAAAAGAGGTATCTAAAACAGCTATAACACTTCAGAATTCGATGCATATTAGCTGCTGGCTGGCGCAAAACTGAACCCTCCCACGCCGAACAACCGAAAAGGAGCAGGAATTTTTTACCGGGTCTAAATGTGCACTCTGATGATACTAATCAAGATCAATCAAATTCAAATACATATCTAAGCATGATTTGGGGTCTACGAACAAGTCATCCATACATATTAACCCAACAAGTCTACATAACCATCGACACAGATTGTTCGAAATTCCAATGAATAATTTATCAAATGGTACACTATTCATATCCAGGAGTTCAGTCCCTAATTAGACAGCAATTCGCATTTGTACGAATAACACCATAAACCTGACAAAGGAACACCAGCTAGTAAAAGAACAACCAAAACCCTAAATTCGTGAAATTAGCAAACCTTCACTATCTTAAAAGCTGGACCTCAAACAACCAATTCTCACCGGACCACACAACCAGACTGAAGAAAATAACTGGTCTCAATCCACCACGACCAATTCGATATTATTTCAAGAATAACCTGTTTTCATTATTTTCTATCAAGACTACCCTACCTTTTTGTTTATTTTCAGCAATACCCTACTTTTCTATTTCCGCTGTTAGTAACAGCGGAATGATGTACCAAAAATCCGCTGTTAACAACAGCGGATTGTTTTTTAACACATTTCCGCCATTAGCATAAGCATATTCCGCAGGTGGTGATCGAGTAATTACATTAGGAATCCGCTGTTGATAACGGCGGAAATATATGTTAAAAACAATCCGCTGTTGTTAACCGTGGAGTTGGTACATCATTCCGCTGTTACTAACAGCGGAAATAGAAAAGTAGGGTATTGCTGAAAACAAACAAAAAGGTAGAGTAGTCTTGATAGAAAATAATGAAAACAGATTATTCTTGAAATAATATCGACCAATTCCAACCCAGAAATTGAAATGGCACGAAAACCAACTACAAAAAGTCCAATCTTGAACCGACAAACACCCACAGGGAGAATGATCGAATCTATTAAAATTACAAATTCCAGCACATAGAACGAAGAGCTCCTTCATCTCTAGCAAAGTTAAAAACTCGAAACTCTACCTTCGGGAAACCGACAGAATCCAGCCAAAATCGGACCTTTGAGGATCCCCAATTCGGGTGATCGAGTGATGAGAGTAAGACGAGGGCAACGAAGGCGATCGCTCTGGGCTCGGAAGAAGATGTCCGTCGCCGGATGTGGCGATAGGCAAGGGACTAGGTTGTTCGAGACTTGTAACGGAAATTCTTGTCGGGCGAGATTATTAGTAAAAGTGAAAGATGAAGATAAATGAGTATGTCATGAATGATTGAAGAAAGTAGTAAAAAATGAACTTTCTATACATATGCTTTTCATCATCATGACCAACTTTCGACACTGTTTTTTTCAAGGAAAAACGGTACTGTCGCGTCTTATCCAATTACGGTCAGAACTATTACGTTTTTCAAAAGTAACGGTCTATGCTCCTTATTTGGAAAACACAGTAGTTCTGACTGCAATTGGTAGGACACGATAGTTCAAAGCCCCTTTTGACTTTCCTCCTTTTTTTTATACTTGTCACTAATTTATATTTATTTATACATTTATATTTGTTAATAAATTACAATGACTATTTAATACTATCACATATAATAAAAATAAAAAAATAATTAATTAATCATCATAATTCATAAAAAAATCTACAGTAATAATATATCACATTTTATATATTATACGATATTTTAAAAATACATTAAATACAACACTATTAAATTACAACTATCCTTAATATCTCACTGATCCACTCAGTTTAACCTAACACATTTGATAGCAGTTTGAATATTAATGGTAACAAGATAAATAATTTTATTGTGAATAATAATCCTGATTTTTAAAATTAAAATTTATTTTTTAGAATTATTAATACTTATTATCTTTGTAACCAAACACATTATACTATTATTAATTATCTTATCTTATTTATAATTCAAGCTACAAAACGTGGACTAAATGACTGCAAAATAAAAGAACGGATGTAGTATAATTTTTTTCTCATATTCCAAAATATGCTTTTTTTTACCCCTCCAGTGCTTACATCGCCCTCAGTCATCAAGGCAACACCCTACTAATAATTATTTTATTTTAGTTGACATAAGTGGATTAACGACCAATTATATATAAAATTATATATATTTCAAGTGGTAAAGCAAAATGCACACTTATGATTGTAATGATCAATTATTATTTGATAAATGTATAAAAAAATTAATTTAAATAAAAATTTATATATTTTAAACATGTCTCATGATGATGGTTTAATAAAGTTTAAAAGTACGTCGTTCTACCCTCGCAACAAATTATTTGACTGCTGGGAATAAAGATAATAAGGAAAATGTGACAGAAATAAAAATGAGATGAAAAATAAGCATAGATTCTATGTTTGGTTTTCAACCAGTTACCAATGACATTTTGGGATTACAAATTTGTAACTTTGTAGTTTATTAAGGTACATGTATATGAAGATATCTATTGAAAATTTCGGCTAATTAATAAGAAAAATCAGTAGAATGCATATAAAATTTATTAATGTTTGACAGTGTATCTACGTCTTTAAAAGCAAAGAGCGGTTAGATATTATTCAAAATGTCGTCTTCAATTATGTTACAGTTATATGATTTTTATTATAATAACTCTATATAAAGATTTACTAATCATGCATGTACCATATCATGAGGCTTCGTCTCGCACCCGAGACCTGTGCTCCCTAATGAGGCAGTTGTTGCCGCTCTGCTCTGCTCTGCTCAGCTTGCTTCTCTTCGCTACACTCCAACATCTATCATTTTATCTAATATATGAGTTATACCCAATAAATCTCAATTTTAACAAACATCATGCTCCTTAGGAGATAAAATTGTGGGGTATCTCGCATCTTAAAGTGGTTTGGGGTTCCTTCTCTTATGGCAGTTGCAAACACTCAATAAGTCCAAACAATAACTGAACTTGTCTGTAATAACTGGCTTGGTCAATATATCAGTTGCATTCTTTGAAGAATGATTTTTTTATAACATTGTCTCCCCCAATACAACAAACTCTCTGATCTTGTGTACCCACATCAGTATGCTTAGTCCTAGCATTATACACTTAATTCTTTGCTAAACGAATAACACTATGACTGTCACAATGTAACCGAACTTCACCTTATTGAACACTCAATTCCTTTACTGGCCCGGTAAGTCATAAAGTCTCCTTTGCAGATTCAACCACTGTCATGTATTCTGCTTCCATAGTTGATAACTTTAACATATAGGTCCTCCACCAAGAGTAAAAACATATTCATTAGTAGATCTTCTATCATTGAAGTCATTTGCATAGTCTGAATCCACAAATCCAACAGGTGATGGGTCATTCTGCTACTGCCAAACATAATATCATGACCTGCAGTACCTTTTAACTACCCAAAAATCCACATGATTGTCTTACAATGTCGTCTACCTATTTTAAACATGTACTTGCAAATTTGAATAACAACATGATATAAATCAGGATGAGTACATACCACACCATACATTAAGCAATCAACTGCACTAGCTTAAGGAACCGATGTCATGTCTTAAATGTCATATCTATCTTAGGATAATGGTTTGAAGAAAGTTTGAAGTCATTTGCCAATGAAGCACTCACTAGCTTTGCCTGCTCATCCGGAATCTATTCAGTAGCCTCTCAATATATCCTCGCTAGATACACACAGTTTTCTTGAGCTTCTGTCCCGATGAATCTTCTTTCCAAAAATTATTTTTGCAGCACTTAAGCCTTTCATATCAAATTCATAGCTCAACAAAGCTTTCAAACCAACAACATCACCATATTATTTGCAGCCATCAACATATCATCAACATACAATAACAGAAAAATAAAAGAGTCATCATCAAAACTTTTAACATAACCCAACAATCGTATTCACAACGCTTGTAGTCAATTCGAATCATGTAAGAGTCAAATTATTTATACCATTGCTATGGAGATTGCTTCAATCCACACAGAAATTTCTTTAATCTACAAACCAAATGCTAACTTTCAGATTAACTGAAATATTTTGGATGCTCCATACAAATTTGCCCCTCTAGATCACCATGAAAGAAAACAGTCTTCACATCTATATGCTCTAAATATAAATTTCAACTGACTACCAATGCAAGTACTGCCCGAGTTGAAGTATGAATGACAACATCAAAAAAAATCTCATCATAATCAATTCCCTTCATATGTGAATAACCCTTATCATCCAATCAAGCCTTGTATTTTTCGCTTTCTTTTTGTCATAATTGCTGGTTTCTTCTTGAACACCCATTTGTAGCCAATGCCTTCTTTCCGTCAGATAGCCGAACTAACTCTCATATATCATTTTTTGTTTAAAGACAATATTTCTAATAATAATTATATAAAATTAAATATATATTGAACTTATTAATTGAGAATCAAAAGTGTACATTTTAATTTTAAATCCAAATAAATTATAGTTAATATTGGTGTGGGTAAACTCTATTGTAAATAGAAAAAAAATAAAATAATCAAAACCTAATCAGATGCTGATGCCGCATCCGAAGTAGTTATTAATGCATGTCCGACTCCAACAAACAGCACAAACTCCGAAATAAACCAGACACTGACGTCCATAAAAGGTAGTTGTTGGTCTGCAAATGAAGAAACACAGTTCCCTTGAAACTCCCACGTAAACGTTATTATAATAGTTTGAAGCTTCGGGTGGTGATTGATAATGAAAGATACCAGATCCACTTTCGAACTCAAAACTCATCCAATTCAAACGCAGAGCTTCCTTATGTCGCACAGTTCTATTATTATTATTATTATTATTATTATTATTATGTTTTTAGCTATGGACAGCTCATTCCTTCACGCAAAATATATCAACAAGATTCGAACTTAGTACTTCGAGATTTTTAGATAACCCCAAAACAAGTAAATCAATATCTTATTAGTTGATCTCTACTATTTTTGTTATGTTCTATCATGAGACGATGAAAATACTAACTTCAGATTGAGGATTTGTATAGATAGTTTCAAACTTCAATTTTGGTATAAATTTTAAGGAATAGGAACTCAGTTTGGAAGAGTAGAAAAATGATTTGCACAAGCGGGGTGAAAAGATCATCCTTAATTGGTTTTGGTTTTTGTTATGAGTATTTTAGTCATTAACTAATGAAAAAAAATTTAATTCATCTATTTTTTAGCTCTCTTTCATCTTGTAATGACCAAAATACTCATGTCTATAACAATATAATATGTAATTAAGAATGGGTGTATGAATATTTTTATTCCCTTGTGTAGATTGTTTTTATACTATGCAAAGTAAAGTCCCTAAACCATGAATCTAATGCAATTATGATCTCAATGGAAATTGCAATTTCAAACTACAATACTTTCATACGAAAGCTACGGTTTTATCGTTTTAATTAACTCTAATTGACAACTGTGAAATTTTAGACAAACAACACTCAGTAACACTTAGTTTACCAAGACAAGATCGATACCACAACTTACAACTACAATTTTCAAAAATTAAAATAACATTGAAAACTAAAATAAAGCACATGAAGTGATGAAGGAGATATCCTATGAAGATTGAGTTTTTTGAAAATTTTGAGATTTTTAATTTAGATTTTTCTAATGTATATATTTAGAAAAGAAAATCATTGTAACTGTATATTAATTAACATCATCACACTTGATTAAAGCAATCAAATTTAGGAAACTTAATATACACTTTTTTATGTAGTTTAAAATGATGTTAAAATAATTAATAGTAAAGGAATTCCAATATAACTATCATTAGAAAGAATACTTAATTACTAAATTTAGTTATGATATTGTAAATGATGTTTATATAACAATACAATTTAGTATGATAATTAAAATTTAATAATCACATAAGTTATAAATACTAAGAATTAGTATAAAAAATTTATATAACTGCGATATTCTCGTTGCCATTGAGAAAAAAAAATTAATACATGCAAGTGAAATGACTCATGTACTTTTTTTATCTATATATTTCACTTTTATTAATTTGGCAAAATGGTCAATGTAAAAGAGTAAAATGGATCATTTCACAAATAGAAAAGTAAGTAAGGGTAAACAAACATTGCATTTATGATAATGTTCATTTATCCAAATTAATAAAGATGAAATACGTAGATAAGTGAAGGTAAATGAAATATTTTTGGAGTAGATTTTTTTTCCATAAAATTTATTAGAATTCAGAGTCAGTAATAAAGCGAGATTAAAAATTAAGTTATGTGATTGTGATGTAAAATTGTCTAAGATTATAAAAAAAAACATATTAAATAAAAATTTTCAGAAATGGGAAATATTTAAAAAATTACTGTGATAAATTTTTTTATAATTATAATCTGAGATATTTTAAAGTATATTTTTAAATTTTATATAAATAAAATAAAAATCAATATTAAAATTTTTATTTAAATTTATAAAATAAAAAGTCCGTCCGTTTGCATGAGTATTACTATCTAGTTCCTGATTAAAACAGTGTTACAATATTTGTATATTAAAATAAAGAAATATTCTGTATAAATAATAACATGTGACTTTATATATTAACTTAGAAAAAAAATTCTGTTTCAAACTCTCTAATTTGTTTTAGAATGTACGTGAAATGTTTAAATTATTTTTATATTTATTTTATGCATTTCACAAGTATATTATTTGTTACAATATAATTAAATAAATTAAAATGTGATACATTCAAACATTTTTATATTTAATTTCATATTCATTTAAAGTTTAATAAAGTATATCTCACCATATTGACAAGTGGAAAATTATTTGAACCGAAACAGCTTCAGTGTCGAACCGAGCCTTAAGAACTGTCGTTTTTGATACATTAAAGCCACAGTTCGAACCGAACCGAACCGAACCGAACCGCAGACACAGGACTGCACCCGACCACATGCGAAATTCGGCAGGCGAAGAAGGAGAATGAAGAAGAAATAAAGTGGGTAATAACAACTTAGGAATTAAGTAGTACGAGAGAGAGCATCAAAGTCGCAGCCATGTAGGGATCCACGAGACGTCTCTGCAAGTCGTCTGACACCCTTCTTCTTCTTCTTCTTCTCCCAAAAATCAATGCATTTCCCAGTCACCACCCAGCATCATTAAAATCACCAGCAGCGGAACAGCAGCAGCAGATCTCGCATCACTCCACTTGTTTATATCCCCCCTTTTGGCTCCACATCACGCATCGGATCCCATTCATTGACTACCCGACAACTCGCAATCGAACCCCCCCAACAGTAGCTATTTCCCCTTTTCCCAGATCCCTCTCTCTATCCGTCTTCCGTGGTTGATGGTCTCTGACGGCGCATGCTTGCCATTCTGACGGTGAGCCCCTTCTGCATTTCCAGGCTGGGAATATGTTTTAAAAATTTTGACTTTGTGAAACGCTTGCAATTCCGTGTTAAATGGATTTTCTTGTTTGATCTGATTGCTGCGGGATTCATTTTTGGCATTGTGTTATTGTCTTATTGATGATGTGGATTTGTTGGTTTTGCTGAAACAGGAAGGGAGACGATGAGAAGAATAAATGGAGTGACCTAGGCTTAGGGAAGTTTTAGGGTTTGGGATTCCGCTGTGAGGATTGAGGATTTGTTGGGGGTTATGGGCTGTGGAGGGTCTAAGGATGTGGATGAGTCCATGCTGGTAAAGCTTTGTAGAGAGAGGAAGGAGTTGATCAAGGCTGCGGCTGAGCATAGGTATGCTTTGGCAGCTGCGCATTTGTGTTATTTGAAGTCACTGAGGGACATTGGGGACAGTCTTCAGAAGTTTGTGGATGAGGAGATTGTGATTGGGGGTTCTTCCGAGCCTGATTCGCCAGTGTTGACTTTGCCGTCCGAGGAAGGGAAGGCGAGGAGGAGTGATGGGAAGAGTTCGTCTTCCTCTACTTCCATATCTCATTCTGCTTCACATAGTCATGGCCATTCTCCGGATGCGGGAAGGGAGGAGGGTTCCCACTTGCCTTTGTCGTCTGAGTCTGATTCTGAATTGGATCCATCACATAAGCATGTTGATTCTCCGTCCGAGAATATTTATTACAGGTCAGAAATGGAGGCACCTTACTATCCTCCGTATGATCCTTATGCGACAATGGGTTTTTGGGGGCCTCCTGCTGGTAATTCATATGCTTATTATATGAGAAAGACCCCTACCGAGCCACTTACAGTCTTCAAAGTTCCGCAAAGACCCATAACAAATAGGATCCGGCGCAAATCAAGAAAAGCTTCTAAAAGGCATGTTACAGCCTTTGAGAATTCACAAGGATCCCCAAGTAGTGGATACGAAAATGGTTTGTCGGACAATGCTTCTAATTATAGGAAGAATACTACGAGAAAGCATGCTACAATCTCCAAAGATACACATGGGAAGACAGATCCCAAGGATTCACAACTTGGGTACTCAGACTTGAAATATATGCGACGAACTCCAGCAGTGCCCAGTACAGGCTACGGATATGCAAATCTCCAAAGATCCCCATCAAATGAATTTCGGCAGGACACATCAAACAATTATTCCAATTATTCACAGTATAACGATGGTGGATATTTTGGTTTTTTATCCGGTTCTTCTATGCAGAACGAGTCTGACAACTACCGTACACAGCGAGATCCTCCTCCACCTCCAGAGCCTCCTGCTCCTAATGCCTCAGGTTGGGACTTCATGAATATTTTTAATACATGGGACCAACTTGAACCAAGTTACTATCCAGGGGCTAAATATACATCAACTTCCAGCAGTCCAGACTCTAAGAAAGTCCGGGAAATGGAGGGCATACCGGATTTAGAATATGAAACAGATTCTGAGACTTTTAAACCGGTGGATAAGGGGAAAAAATTAAAAGAAGATGAGTATCCAGATTATGGAGAAGGCACTTCGAGACCAGTGCCTTCACAGTACAGCGATGAAACCTTTTGGACAATGTCATCTCAGCGTACCAGTGACACCTCAAAGGCAATGCGTTCAAGAGAGAGTCGAAAAAAGGAGGATATTCGGAATACTCCCGATCACAGTTTATCCAAGAGCCCTGAAACTGAGTTCATCAGGAAGAAAGGCGTAACTTTTGAGATGGATAAGTCCCCAAGACACGATGTTGAGCCAGTAAGGCCTGATAGCGAAACTACACTGGCTACTCATGGCACAAGAGATCTTCAAGAAGTGGTCAGGGAAATTAAGGATGAGTTTCAAGCTGCATCTCAAAATGGGAGGGAAATTCTACTTTTGCTGGAGGTGGGCACACTGCCTTACCAGTCTAGGAGTGCACTACTTAAAGGTAAACTGTTCATTAGTTTATCCATATCTTGTTTCTTTATTTTGATTTTTGGTTTCATTTGTATTTCAAAAGGCAAGATCTATACCTTCGTCTGTTGCTTAGCATGGTTTGTTCTCCAATTTTTTTATTTGCTGACACTGTTGGCAAAGATTTTTCATGCAAGTACATGATACCATATGTTAAGAGGCCCAACTATTTGTTTTACAGCAAAGTACCCTATATGATGATGTAGAGTCTGGACATAGGGGAGTCATTTGAGTAGCAGTCGTGTCAGAAAGATTTTCAAGAACTGAGAAAATAAATGAAAAAAATCAGCCAGTTGCGTAATTATCCTATAGTATATCAGACTGAATATAATTTGGTTTCTCAAGTACAATCCTTCATTCCTGACAGTGTTTTTTGTTCTGTTTTCTAAGTACCTAAAATGCGCATATATGCAGCTGTGTTATACAGGCTACTTGATCTGAGAGCATCTTCCAAGATCCCCTCATCTGGACAATACATGCAGATGGCATCAAGGACAATGAAAATGGCAAAAACCTTGTACGGAGATCTTGAAGGTGAATTAAATAGGAAACCTGGCAAACTTTCTATTGTGATGGATGAGCTCTATGCGTGGGAGAAGAAACTATATAAGGAAGTTAAGGTATGATGGAGAATTTTGCGTTAAAAATGCAGTGAACATGTCTCTTGTTTGACATCCCTCTTTTATCAAATAAGGAATTATTCACTTCAAGGCACATTCATAGTCTCCATGGGGGCCTGCCTATGTCTCACTTTTGGTTTCGTGATGTTAGACGGTCTCAAGTACATGACTATATGATTATGGAATTTAGAATCTTCTCTGCTTCTGTGGTTTTGAGATATGAACATGGAAGCTTAGCAAAGCTTTTGTTGAGATTTACATCACCAGGCAGTTGTAAGTAAGCGTTAAGATTCAATGAACTTAATGATGGGTAAAGCTGAAATCAAAATTAAATTGGAACTGAAAGTTCATTGCCGCTTATCAGTATTGGTTGATGATTGCTGTTGGCATTTCTTGATGAGACCTACACGTGTTTTTCAAAAATCGTTGTAAGATACTTGCTATTAATGGTATTAAAACTAAAATCTGTGTTTTGAACAGTCATCATCATGGTTCTGAATCTGTTCAAGTGAGCACCAAAATAGATTGGCAACTCATGACTTTTGTTTTAAAAGAATATCTGCCTCTTGATTGTGGTTGTAGTCATTGATCATAACCATAGGAACTAAAGTTGTAGAAGCAGATTATGAAGTATTCTATGGATTCTCTTTCCGGGAAGATGACCTCATGTTGCGATTCGATGGAAATAGATGGGAAGTGAATTTTCATCTTTGATAGTCAGGAGGGGTGTGTATATTTTGTGATATTAGACACTGACGTATTTATAATTTAGGTATTTGGCATTTGACTTTTATCTTATAGAAAGGATATCTTTACTTGTTCATTAACTCTACCATCTTCTAAAAATATGTATACCCAACTAAATGGATTCAGATTTCTTTTATTTCCACAGGATGAAGAGAGGCTGAGAGTCAGTTATGAAAAGGCTTGCAAGCGGTTACGAGGAATGGATGTACGGGGAGCTGAGGCCACTAAAATTGATGGAATACAAGCTTCAATAAAGAAGTATTTGACAAAAATCAAGGTTCAAATTAAATCAATTGAAGCTATATCATGCAGAATAAACATTTTGAGGGATAAAGAATTGGAACCCCAGCTTAATGATTTGATATGCGGGTATTGATCTGTCTTTTGTAAAACTTCTGTTGTATTGTTATTTTACTTATTCTGATTGTCTCTCAACGAGGGTGTGTTTGGTCCAGGAAAAATGTTGGAAGGGTAATTAGGAGAGAACAATGAAAAATTTCAGAATTAAAATTTTGTCATGCTAGTTTGTTTTTCCTTCCATTTTCGTTTCCTTGTCATTTTTTCTAAACCAAACACAACATACAACTGTTACTTACAGAACCTGTTTATCCAGTTAGAATTTGTAGATTGCATACCCCAGGATTAGAAAAAAAACACCTTCGGATTTATTTCTTTTCTTTTCCTTTGTCCATCCTCCATTGAATAGATAGATCACATGTTATTAGTGTTGGGAAGACTTGTGAGATGATCTGAAATTCAGATCCGAGATTTGCACCTCTATTTGTTTATGAAGTTCTTATTATAAGATAAAAGAGTGATCTGTTGGAAACCCGGTGGCTCGGTGCTGGTGTAGAGACCTGTTTCATGTTAATAAATTTCTCCTTCAAAAAAAAAAAAAGAGCAAGCCATGCTCAAGCGGCCAACATTTTAGAGAGCCTACCTAAAATCTCATAACTCTCTGTTGGTTGATCTGAATTTGGGTGACCTGCTTGGTTATGATTATTGTGTGTTTGTATGATATGATCTCTTTAATCATTTCTATTTATATGCAGATTGATACAGATGTGGAAATCAATGCTAATATGCCATCAAAAGCAATTTCAAGCCATCGTGGAGAGCAAGCATCACACTCTGAAAGCAAACATTGGATTCAGAAGAGATTCAAGTTTGAGAGCTACATTCGAACTTGAAGTGGAACTTGTTAACTGGTGCTCCAATTTCCGTAGTTGGATTGTTTCGCAGAAAAGCTTCATCAAATCAATGAATGATTGGTTGATGAAGTGCCTCTCACAGGAACAAGAAGTAACCGCGGATGGACCCGTCCCTTTCTCCCCTGGCCGTATGAAAGCTCCACAGGTGTTCATAATATGTCATGATTGGTTTCAAGCAATGGAAGGAATATCTGAACATGAAGTCAAAAGGGCAATGGATGAATTCGCATTTATGTTGCACCAATTATGGGAGAGACAAGATGTAGAACAACGTCAGAGGCTCAGATCTGAGGACCTCATAAAGCAATATGAAAAGATGCTGAGAACATATCGAATGGAGAAGGGGAAAATGGAGGACGAGCATGAAACTGCACTGTCTGAAAGAACTGCAGGCTCCATGGTTCCTTCAGAAAGCAAATTTTCTCAACTGGATGATCTAAAATCAGACTTAGATTCGATGAGGAAGAGACTCGAAGAAGAGAGAGCCCGGCACAAGGAGTCCGTGCAGCAAATCCACAGTACAACTTCTGATAGCATACAGTCTGGTCTGATCCCAATCTTTGAGGCCTTAAAAAACTTCTCCTCGGAAGCTCTCCAAGCTCACGAGCAGGTCAGGCTTCACAGTACATGATCTGTCGCCTAATTGTGAGTCTACAAATTTTGATTCTGAGATCCTTAACCCATTTCAACACATTCTCTAAGGAAAAATCTCCTACCATAACAGCGAAGATTTTGTATATCAATGAGCTTACTAATTCCTGAATAGTTTTAGGTTGGAAATTTGGTGGCGGTGGGATGTTTTTGTGTAAATTAGCTGTTGTATGCTTATAGATCCATGTGAATAAATTGATTCATTTATTTACCAAGAGAGCTCTAAAAATAGGCGGTAACTTGCATTTCTCTGCTGGATGCCAATGAACTCATCTGTAACATTTCCCCAAGGAGCATAGAAAGCTTCTACAAGAAAAATGTGTTCAGTAGGGACCTTAGACAAATAGAAGAGAAGAGGCCTGCCATATTACTCTCTGACTAAGCCTAGTGCAGCACCCTCAAACTTTATTTGTGCAGTGCGGCAAGAATTATAGATAACATGGATATGCATCAATTACACAATTTTTATCTCTAGAGTTCAAATCCTGATGGTAGAATGTGTGTGCTGTAATTTATATGAATAAAAAAATATACAAGATTATAATTTATATTTGTTTATAATTTTTCCATGATGAAAAATCTTAATGTCATTTAACTCCTGGATGGACCTAAAGTTTGTGGTTATTGATGCATATTATGGTAGAACATCTCCAAAAAAATCAAAAGAAAAAATTTTATTAGACTGTGTTTGGTTTAGGAAAATGAGGAGAAAAGAAAAATAGAAGGAGAAATGGATTTATCTTGAATTATTTTTTTTTGGTTAGGAGTGAAATCTACATGAAACACTATTTAATTTAAATAAATTTTATTTTTTATATTTTCATCTAATTTTGTGTTCTCCAATATTTTCTCAACTAAAGATAGTGTTCATTCTCATTTTTTCATACAATTTTCTTTTTCTAAAATTTTCCCCAAACCAAACAGTCTTAAAAAATTAAGATTTCGTTATTCTGAAATTTAATTGAATTGAAAATAGGTGAGATGATTTGAAAAATATATTTAAAAGGAAACAAAACCATTTTTTATTTTTATTAAATAAATTAAAAAATTTATAACGCAAACTTTGAGATGAACCCAATTGAAGTAAAAAAATAAAAAAGAGCTGAAGTGAATTGATCATCCTATAAATCTCCTCTTGAAAAAGAGACTGTACCATATATACAAGTTACTTCAACAAGGCACTAATCTTAAATTATTATTTCGAAATAATCAAAATTCAATTTAATAAAGAAGTTTATTTATATCCTAAATTACCCTGCGGTTCAGAATTCAGATCTCGCCACGATTTCAAATTATAATTTACAAGCAAGAAGTTTCTATGAGCCGTTGCTGCTTTGTCAATAATTCGTCGCTAAAGGTCTCGTAGCATGTACACACAGATTCGCACTGTTTCTGCTAAATTTAATTTAGGGCATACATGAGGCGAACAAATCCGAATCAGTAATATTTACGGTCTGCGAATCCCAACGGCGACGAGAGCCCCTAGAAATCCCCGGCAAAGAAAATTGAAGTCCGCGCAAGGTATGCGACTCTGCTTCAACATTCTTTTTATTCGAATTAAGTGATCTTGATTGTCGATCGTCGTGTTTTTCTCTTCTCATCTGTGCCCCAAATCACGATCCCTGCTTGATCGTCTTTGTGAAATTTCTTCGAGAAAAATGCGAAGTTTTGAGGAACTGGAGTTGAGATTGAAATTCGTTGTTCGATTAGTTTAATAAAATTGGAAGCCTTGAAGATTTACTTGCAGCCATTTTAGTACAATGATACATTGACAGTCTGACAGTCTAACTCGAGTTATGAAGGTGAGTTTAGCGATTATAGTAGTTATCTATATCAGTTTGGTGATAAGTGGTAAATTTTTTGTTTGTCTGGTTTGGGTTGACTGAACTCGTAAATCATGGCATTTGCTGAACCAGGCTAGGCCTATAAGTGGGGAATCGAAACTTCTTTAGTGCACATGATTTAGGAGCTTCGATGGTGCATCCTGCAGAGGATAACTTGTCTCATACTCAGGTACCTACTGTACCATTTAACGAGTTGGGTCGGCACGGGTAAGTTTAAGGAGATGCCTTTGCTTTTATGTCATTGTTTGTTTGTTGTGCTCCAAAGTCATGAAAATTAGAGGGCTCTTTTCTGTGTTATTTGGCAGAAGAAGAGGAAGTTTTCTCAAATATTGTATTTTTGTAGTCATCTTTAGTTCGTGGCCATCATTTGATGCCACACAATTTTCTTCCACACAATTTTTTTCTTTTTGTATGGTTTTCCTTTAATAATTGCTTTATGCATGGAAAGAGCATAAATGATACCAAGCAATTTATTTGAAGTGATCAATAACCTTTTAGGTGAGCTAGAATTTTCAAACTTCATATGGATAACAAAATACAAGTTAGTTTCAGTCTAAGGGCATAGCTCCTGAATGATTAAGTGCTGTACATGCTGTATTAGCTGCGACATTCTTAGTTCATCAGTTGGGTTGCATGATCAGCTCGGAAAAAAATAATTAGACAGGTGTAAAAGGTAATTATTCAGAATTTAATTAATTTCACTACCTTGTCTTTGTATCTTATGACTCTGTTATCCTATTTACTCCCTACAAATTTAAGCTTTTACTAGTTAATTTGTGTAGTGTTACCATGTTATATGCATTTGCAGTGGTCATTGAATAAAGTTAAAAAGAATTTTCATGCTGTGAAACCTCCTTTTATAATGTGGTTCACAATGTTATATGTCTGCAGCTTTCATCCAATGTATTTGAGGATCTCCTTGAATCCATTATTGTTGATGTGGCATCTGAGTGTCATCGCATAGCAAGATTGGGCCTGGAACGTAATCTAGAAGAAGAGGAAGAAGAACTAAGGCTGTCAGCTCTAGCCAGGGCTGGAGTTGCTGATTCAGGCAATAGCAGTGAAGCAAACAACAAGTATGTTGTGGATATATTTGGCCAGACTCATCCGCCTGTGGCTAATGAACTTTTCGATTGCATGAATTGTGGGCGATCTGTGGCTGCTGGAAGATTTGCCCCTCATCTGGAAAAATGTATGGGAAAGGTATCCCTATGCCGGCCTTCATATCCTACTTATTGATTGAGGAACTGGTTCTTTAGCTACACTCTTTAACCTTTTCAAACGAAGAAGCTTAATGGAAGTTACCGGGGAGTTGGACAGTCCTTCGTTTTAATTATTATTTATTAAATTACAAATGTGCTTGTGTGCTTGTTCATAGGGTAGAAAGGCTCGCCTGAAGGCAACAAGAAGCAGCACAGCTGCACAAGGTAGGCAGACACGAGGAAGCTCAGCAAACATGAACAGATTATCAAACGGAGTCCCTGGTGCTGCAGGAGATGAGTTCACAAATGGAACCTTTGAAGAGTCATCGAGATAACTGGTTCAACTGTTTTGATTCGATTAGCAGCCTCAGGTAATTCACGGAAGAACCATTTTCCTTCTTCATCGTTACCTCCCCTGTTTTTCTTCTCTTTTCAGCTCTCCTCTTTAGAAAAATAAACAAAGTTTCCTTTGTTTCTTATCTGTGCATCTGGGTTTGTATACATGTCAATTGTAGCCAGTTGTAATTGTAACCTCAGCAGTAGAAATTTTCAATGATAAATTGAACATGTTACAGTCTTACAAACACCGTTGATGTAGAATACATGTTATGCATTATTCTTTATGCTCTAAATTACCAATTTATGATTCATAGCTTGATTTTTTAGTGGTTAAGTGACAATTTTAATTTCAGTGTGTGGCTGGATTACTTTGGATGAGTGGTAGCTGAAGCTGAGCTGAAAGACATGAGATTAGCCAACTTTTTGCTTTGCTTTTATTGACTAGACCGAATGAGAACTGTTATTCCATTACCAAAGAGGAAAAAATGGTCTTCCCTGCAATCCGTTTTCAGAAATTGATAATTTTGTAAGAGATGAGATGTTTCACTGGAAGCTAGGGATTTTCCTGTCAGGTTGTTCTGACTCATTTTGAAAATCTCCAGCTTAGATGTGAACCCAAGCTGGTAAGGAATCTTGTCTGGAAGATCATTTCTGCTTTAATTTATGGTATGCATCTTAGAGCAATTTGTTAAAAGGCAATAGAGTAGCACCTTCAAGGTTATTCCTCAATACATTGAAGATTTGAAGCCTGGATAAAAGACCAGTCTCTTTGATTATGACCCCTTTAAATGGGTAAGGTTCCAGTATAAGTAGACCAAGTACCTGCCATGCCACAACCTGCTAAATTCAGGGCAGATACTCTTTGATCAGTGTGATCAGACATTATCACTCGGCATCTTCACTAGTGTATCAGTATCTTATGGTGGAGGATGATAAGTGTTTGAGTAGTCGGATTTGTGATGTAATCTGATTCCAGCCAGCAGTGATTATGCAGGAGAAATCTTTCAGGAAAAAGAAGGATCGTCTCCATAAGGAAAGGGAGGGCCTTTCTTCTTTGGACTGTTAAACTGAAACACCTTTGCCCTGATCTTGTGTAGCTCGCTCAGAGCATGTCCTGTACCAACTCTCTCATATGGATTTTCAGCTGAACAAGCAATGCCGAGCTCAGTTAAAGCCATAACACAGTCCTGAAATGGTTGGGCTGCACCAACCCCTTTTCCCATATCATCTATGCTGATATCCATTTCTGTAAGTAAATGCTGGTCCAGATTCATCAGCGTGGACTTTCCAATTGCTGATGAACACAGCGTACGAAGGTCGGTGCCATCTTCGAACATCAGATCTGTTGGCTTTTTTCCAGTGATCATCTCAAGGAGTAAGATCCCATAGCTGTATACGTCTCCTCGAGTTGACACACTCCCACCCATTCCATATTCTGCCGCAAAGAAAAGGTGAGCGAGGGAAATACGATGAACTTAACACCTACCTATCTGCCCATCTCTACTGGAACATGGAATATTTGGTTGTCTAGCAAAAAAGAAAGAAGAGGATTATGTTTATTACCTGGGGGAACATAACCGACAGTTCCCTTGACTGCCAATGAGCTGCTTTGACCATTGCTGAAGTCATCAGTAGCACCTCCATGCAGAAGCTTAGCTAGCCCAAAGTCCCCAACATGGGCAACCATGTCAATGTCAAGAAGAACGTTGCTTGGCTTCAAGTCGCAATGAACTACCTGTGGTTCACAGTGATGATGAAGATAATCCAACGCAGAAGCAATGTCGATTGCTATTTCCACTCTCTGACTGAATTTTAGGTTCCTCGACACATGCAACCAAGTGTCGAGATTCCCACTTGGCATGAGTTCAAAAACCATTGCCATGAAATCTTTTCCTTTCAAGTCCAAGCTAGAACAGTAAGATAGTATCTGAAGAAGGTTTCGGTGTCTGACTTTACTCAGGACCTTGCATTCTGCTATGAAACTCTTGGCCGCTCCACGATTTGAGAGATTCATGACCTTAACTGCAATCAACTTTCCATCTCCCTCAAGAACGCCTCTATACACCAAACTAAAGCTGCCAACGCCTATCAAGTTGCTTGTCGAAAATCCATTAGTGGCTTTAAGAAGTTCTTTGTACGACAATCTTGGAAAGGTATCGAATTTCTTCGGAGGAATTGACAACACTGTATACTTTGAACTCAAACCCTTACGCATGATTAAATAAAGGAACACCACTGCAAGGACTAAGCATGCAGAAAGACTTGTAGCTATTCCTATCACGGCCTTTATGGACACATGACGTCTACTCATTTGCTTTCTAGAGCACCTAGGCAGTCCCAACTGAGGTAATCCTCCACACAGCCTCTTGTTCCCTTGCAGATAAATCACGCTGAGATTAGCAAAAGCTCCTTGTATCGGGACTTCACCTTCAAGCTGGTTGAAGGAAGCATTGAAGATCTGTAAGCTAGAGAGTCCCTGTAACTCCATTGGGATACTTCCTGTAAGATTGTTACTCGAAAGATCTATAATTCGTACCATTTTCAGGTGAGCTAATGATAGAGGGATGCTGCCCTTGAAGCTATTTTCTTCCATTTTGAGGATCTCTAACATCAAACATCTACCAAGCTCGTCTGGAACTTCACCTGTGAACTTGTTCTTAGAGATATCAAGTAGACTGAGTTGAACCAAGTTACCCACTTCACCAGGAATACTTCCAGTAAAAGAGTTCCCATACAGCTTTAGCGAAACCAAGCTACTGAGACCACTTATGATCTCCCCTGGTATGGTGCCACTCAATCTGTTACCATAAAGGAACAAGGTTTGCAATTTGCTGCAGTATCGGAGAGTTGATGGCATGGCTCCTTCCAACTGGTTATTATACAAGAGAAGTGTATTCAAGCTAGTCAAGTTGCCAAAAAACAAAGGGATGCTACCCTGCAACCTGTTTCCGCTTAAATCTAATTCTCCTAACCTTCTGAGGTTGCCCATTGAAGATGGAATATCACCGGACATATTGTTGGTTTTGATATCTAGGAGGATCAAGCTCACCAGGTTTCCCAGTTCCTGCGGGATGCTCCCATACATCATTCTGTTGGATCCCAGGTAAAGTTGTTCCAGAGTGGATGACAGATTGCCAATTATATTTGGTATCAGCCCTCCGAACTCATTCCCCATGAAGCTCAGAACCCTCAAACTGCTTATATTGGTGAGTGAGTCAATGAAGGCTAAATCACCATTCTTTCCGCTCCCTAAGTTATTATCCTCAATGCTGAAATATGAGAGATCCTGGAGCCTCCCTAAACCTGTCGGAACATCTCCCGCCAATTGGTTCCCACCGAAATCGATTCCTTCAAGACCAGATATATTTTGAAGAGTTGGCGGAACACCTCCTGTGAAGTTGTTTAGCCCAAAGTATCCTATCCTAAGGTGAGGAAACCCAACTCCCAGCATAGGTGGAAAGTCTCCAATCAGGCCGTTACCTGTGAATGAGATCTCCTTGATGTATGACAAATTGTATAAAGCTGAAGGGACTGAACCAGAGAGGCTGTTAAAAGTGAAGTCCAATCTTGTCATCTGCTTCAGCTTCCCCATCTCTGCTGGAATGCCCCCCTGCAAGTAAGTGTAGAAAAGTGATAGGTTTATCAGAGCTGAGAGGTTTCCGATGGACCTTGGGATTTCTCCTCCCAAGTTGGTCTGCCCCATGATGAATGTCTGAAGCTTGGACAGGGACCCGATTTGGGAGGGAATCGTGTCGGTGAGTCCATTGTTTCTGCTCAAATCAATGGAAAGCAACTCGGTGCAGTTCGTTAAATGCAGAAGAGCTGAACCCTCGAGAGTATTCCTTGATATATTCAAGAATTGCAGCCTGGAGAGTAGACCGATCTCTTTGGGGACTCTCCCTCTCAGCTTATTTCCAGATAAGTCGAGGACTTTCAAGAAAGTGAGATTCCCAATGGATGATGACAGAGTGCCACCAAACCCACGCTGAGGCAAACGCAGAGCGGTGACTCTTTGATGAAGGCTGCCGCATGTGATTCCCTGCCATTGGCAGAAATGGAGAGTGGTGTTCCATGAGTTCAATTCTAGTGCAGGATCATTACTTCCGTCATCGAATAGGCCATTCTTGATATCAAGCAGTGATAGCTGTTCAGTTTCATCAGTGTAAGACATGGTTCCTCTAAACAGACACAAAGCAAAATGAGAAAGCTGAGAAAGTAGCAGGAGAATCATCGGCAGGTGCATTATCCTCCTCATGGTAGAGCTTAGTGTAGTATTCGAGTTG
>NQLW01000011.1:1972957-2002008 GCA_002312845.1 Kalanchoe fedtschenkoi
AAATGGAGAGCTGAATTATTACTATTTTCTTAATTATGATTGCATTATTAAAAATGATGCAGTGAAAAAATAATAATTTATGATGTTAATTTGATTTATTAAATATAACTGATCTAATTAAATTTGTTAAAGATTATGTTTGATTGAGTATGTAAATACGTTGTTTTGTTTATATTAACAAAATGATATCATTTGTTTTTATGTCCAAACGACATAATTTTTGCGCACAAAATTATTTATTTCACTAATATTAATTTAGAAACGTATCTATAAATTTTATTTTATAAAATCAATTTAAATGTATTTTTATACTTTTTTTGAGACACTGTGAATAGTTCGAATCGTAATTAAAAATTAATATTAATTTGAGATCCACTTTAGTTTTTTTTTATTTTTCATTCAGGCAATGTTTGAAGCGTGTAATTCACGGAATGCTCCTGGCTTTTAATTCATTTTCAGATCACAGTTCTTATCCAGAAATGAATACATCACACAACACACTCTCTATATGAGTTTGTTATATATAATTTACTAAATCATTCATATATCGTACCGTGAGACTTCTTCCCACACTTCCGGACAGGTATCCTCACTCTGTTTCCACTGTGCTCCGGCATTTACTTTTTAAAAATCACTCAAAGATGAAAGATTTGGATAGTTATCCATTACAATCGGAAGACAACATATGTGGCAATCTATTTAAAGTTAATATGTCCTTACATTCGAATATTCGGAGATTCTAGTTGATTTGAGTAATTTTGAATGAAAATGATTCTACACGCAGATGATATAATTATTGAGCAATTGACATGTGTCGTATTAAATAGTTTAAGTGGATACATTACAAATATTTGTTAATGATAAAAAATTTTAACTTTTCAATGTGTCACTCACATGATCAAACAATTACATGACATATATCTAATAATTTATTTATAATCTACGTGATGAAATTTATGTCATCCAAAATTGACTTTATTATAACTCTGCTAACCATGGCCATGCAACATGTCTGTGCTGGTGAGCACTCGTTTATTTGTAGAATATAATTTTGTAAAAATATTTTAATTTTTTTAAATAAACATGAATTAATTAATTAATTAATTTATATAAAAAAATCAAGCTGTTGCTACATTCCTTCTCAGTAAATATTGTCGGAGTGATACCCTCATATCAATTCTGTTAAGTTTCAATATCTATGAATATTCAAGCAAACCATATCCATTCGATTTATGATTTTTTGCCAAATTAATTATTATAAATCCCGAGCTAAAAAAAAAACCTATAACCATAAATGTTTTGACTCCTCATTGTCATCCAATAATTAATTTGAATTTGATACACTTCCATTTTCTTTTTATATGCGCTCACATTTTCCCATTCAAATCAACATTCTTTCCTCTCCATCTTCTACCATGACGCTGCCGTCAACTTTTGCACATCAATGGAAATTCCTTCTCCCGGCGCTGGCTCTGGCCGTGGCAGCTCTTGCGGGCTCGGCCGTCTGCTACGAGCGGCCACTTCCCCGGGACACGATCCACACTCCCCTCGCTCCTAATCTCGAATCCTCCTCTCCCCAGCAGGTACCGTATTTTTTTAAATTGTCTGTGTTACGTGACGTTTGAAATATTGAATTGACAGAATCCGCTCTGATACTATATTATTAAAAGTCAATTGACGATGATAAAGCTGAATATTAGTTATTATACTTTCATGATTACCGGAGTAATTAGGGTGATGGCTGAACATACATTTACGAAATTGATGGTTGGAGCAGGTGCATATATCGTTGGTTGGGGAAGACAAAATGAGAATATCGTGGATCACGACAGACAGTGAAGCACCCAGTTCCGTGTTCTACGGAACATCGCAAGGAAACTATGAATTCAACGCCACGGGCACCTCAAGCTCCTACCATTACTTACTAGTGTACAAATCTGGACTCATACACGACACTGTCATCGGACCTCTGCAGCCCGACACTACTTATTTCTACCAATGCGGCACGAATAAAGGCCAGGAGTTCACCTTCAAAACTCCCCCAGCCACATTCCCAGTCAAATTCGCTGTTTCAGGTACCAAATAGCAAAAGTCACAACTTATAGCTTATGCCTTATGCTATGTCACTCCTTTAGTTTTTTGAATGCTCCCTTAGTTTTGGGTATGCGTGAAGTTTAAGGTTTTTTCATTCGTGAAGTTTAAGGTTTTTTCATTAGTGATGTTTTATTTGCTCAGGTGATTTGGGACAGACGGGATGGACGGAAACGACTCTTGATCACATATCGAAGTCAGACTATGATGTGCTGCTATTGCCGGGGGACTTATCCTATGCGGACGTTTGGCAGCCATCCTGGGACTCATTCGGCCGCTTAGTGGCGCCCCTGGCGAGCCAGCGGCCCTGGATGGTGGCGACGGGCAACCATGACGTCGAGAAGGTTCCAATCGTACACCCCGAGGCTTTTACAGCGTACAATGCCAGGTGGCACATGCCGTTCGAAGAGAGCAACTCTCCATCGAACGAGTTCTACTCGTTTGACGTAGCGGGAGTTCACGTCGTTGTCCTGGGATCCTACTCGGATTTCGGCCAGGATTCGCCGCAGTATAAATGGGCGGAAGCTGACTTAAACTCGGTGGACCGGACTAAGACCCCGTGGGTCATTGTGATCATCCACGCGCCATGGTACAACAGCAACGAAGCCCATCAGGGCGAGTTGGAGTCTGTGGACATGAAGCAAGCCATGGAGCAGCTCGTTTACATGGCTCGGGTCGATATAGTGTTTGCTGGCCACGTTCACGCCTACGAGCGATTCGTAAGTTTTTTTTGTTCAAAAGATTCGAATTTTTTTCTTTCATTTCCGTCCTTTGGCGTCGATTGTTAGGCAAATGTTCACATTTTAATCATCTGAGGCATTTTTGTGTCGATGGCAGACTCGGGTTTTCGAGGAAAGGGCTGACGGCTGTGGTCCGGTGCACATAACAATCGGCGATGGTGGGAACCGTGAGGGGCTGGCAACAAGGTACGTATCGAAAATTAAAGTTCGATGAAGTTTTTTCTTGGATATTGACAAAGCTATGATCGATATGGGGTGCTCCAGATACGAGGATCCGCAGCCGGAGATTTCCCTCTTCAGGGAGGCGAGCTTCGGACACGGGCAGCTGGAGGTGGTGAATGCAACGCATGCGCAATGGACATGGCACAGAAACGACGATGATCAGGCAACCGTAGCCGATTCAGCCTGGTTCACGAGCCTTGCATCTGATCAGGCCTGTAAGGGCCAATGATCCGAGCCATGCGTCGCAGATGTAAATGTTTCTGCTACAGGGCGTGCATCTTGTCGATGGATGTTAGCAGAAGACAATTTATTATATTCTTTATCTATAAAAATCGATGAAAATTATTTATGTTGTTTCAATTAATCAAAGTATTCTACAGGAAGACCTTATATGTCACTTAGTTACTTTTTATTAGTTTTTATATATCAGCTTAATTACTTCGGTTAAACTCGATTCAAAATTTTATTTTATTTTATTTTTTGCAGAAATATTAAACTCAATTCAATAAAAAAAAATTGTGTGACATTTTTGGTACAATTTAATTCAATGAATCCGATTATGAGTTTTTTCAAGTCCACACTTACACTAAAACCTCTGTTCTAAACGGCGTCACTTAGGCGCCCGATTAGTCTTTGAGTGTTTCAAAAATGTCCCGCCTAGCGCATAATTATTTTATATATTTTATTTTTAAAATAATATTAAATTTTATAGGTATAATTTTATAATTAATTATTAAATATATTATTAATATATATAACTCCGTCTAACCGTCCGATTAATCCCGCCTAACCGATTAGTCATTGGGCTTAGGACCGCCTAACGCCTTTTAGAATACTCACTAAAACTCTACCATTATCATCTTAACAACTAGTAATCCAC
This sequence comes from Kalanchoe fedtschenkoi, assembly GCA_002312845.1. Classification (NCBI taxonomy): domain Eukaryota; kingdom Viridiplantae; phylum Streptophyta; class Magnoliopsida; order Saxifragales; family Crassulaceae; genus Kalanchoe; species Kalanchoe fedtschenkoi. Next base: position 1,976,891 of record NQLW01000011.1, read on the forward strand.
TCTCACATAATTAAAATAATAGTATAATTAAGATTTTTTACTTAATTTTTAAAAAATCTATATTACCACCTTAATTTGAATGACAGTTTCCTAATTAGTGCACACAATGTTAATCCATAAAACATGATTTCTCACTATAATAAGTATTTGGTAAGTAAATTGCACCTTTTCTTTTAAAAACTCAAAAACTAAAAGTTTCGCGAGAAAAAAAAATTACAGTATGATATTTTTCGACGAGGTGATTGAAATGATGTTGGATGAGATGGTCAAATACTTAATTTATAAATTAAATATATATATTTGAATTTTCTAGAGACATTTATCTCTATATGAGCTCCCCATATCGAATGTGTTGTTCTTTGTACTATTTGATCATTTATTAATACAATTAAAAAAAAAACTTGATAAGCCAACTTCAAAAAGTTACGAATGAGTTTTATAATATATGAATCACTATTATTGAATGCTTAATTACTCTCCCGTCTTATAGGAGACATTAATATTAATTAATTGATCAAATTAAATGAGTATATATTTAATGTATTTTTTAAAATATCATATAAAATATAAAATGTGATATTATTAGTGTTGTAGAAGGATTACTTTATGTTTACAATGATGAAATATAAAATTTCTTACTTTTTAAGATATGTGATTATATTAAATGTGCATTAAAATTATTTAATAATAAGTAAAAAAGAACATACAAATATTTCATTATTTCGTTGATTTACTATATTTGTCGTCATTAATTCATGCAAAATTTAATATGAAATAGAACAATTTTTGTTTATGTACACACAAAAAATCAATTATAAAATTCTGTTTAATCACTTCAAAGTTTGGGCTCTGACTTTGCTACAGGCCTACATCGCCAACCATGGACATTCCAAAACGCACGTGCGTCTATCTCATCAAAGTGAGCGACCACCAATCAAACCAGCTCCTTCCTCTCCAGTACGTAGATTCGGTACGAGCGCCCGCACCTTAGCATTCCTCAGCGCTGATCACACGTGTCAGTTCGAGAGCAATCACACTGCAGAAAAGTGACACGCGTCCCATACGTGTCACCAGCTCACGGAACCTCGAACTGTATTTAAAAGTTTCTTAAAAATAGACCAATATAATAAATGAAATTAAAATACAAACTCTGCTATCCAGATGTGGCCCCCATGCAAATAAAGACCCGAAAAATCAAGATGAGAAGCTTTGATGAACCAAGCGTGACCTAAATTTTCATCGAGCTGATGAGACACCGGAAGCCTGATTTCTGAGAAGCACCGAAGCTCTGGAGTTTTGACACTGTAAGCATTTCTCTGGCTCCATGGTCTGATGAGTAAGCTGAGTGTAACAAATAACAGTGATTTAATAGATCAACTTGTAGCTGGGTGTGTTAGCGAGCTTGAGGTTATTCTCAGCATGAATTAATGGCGATCTATTGATGCATCTGGCTTCAGTTTGGCTAATTTATCCCCCATGCGACAGGGTTAGGAGAATTCGAATCGGAGCAGTATCGAAGCTGCTGGGATCTTGCACACCTTTGGATTCTTGATTGCGTGTGATATTCAGGTTAGTTTTCTTACGTGGGAATTCCATTTTCCCAATTGTATGTATGTTCTTTACCAACATGTGTTGGTCTGGTGTCGGTCTGTCTAGTGGTTGAATGTTGTCTAATAATTTCTAGCTCTTGGATTCAAATTCTGATCGTAACACATAAGTATGAATATGTCGGAGGTGCATGTGAGTCTATGCAGACTCGTTCATTAGTATCACGAATTTTTCTGACCGATTTAGAAACATGTAGAATATGTTCATGTCTTGCAAATGGTCGATTCCGACATTATATTTGATTTTGATGTGCCATTCGCTACTGATTGATATATGTGTTATGTGGAGGTATATTGAAATGATTCGAAATAAAAACCAGTGCATATATAACTGAATTAGCTTGTGTGTGTGGCAGTTTTGATAAGGTAATTCAGTATCTAAATTGCATACCCGAGAAGTGTTGAAATAAGTCGAAAGCCTGTTGGGAAATGGTTGTTTCAGAGTCGGACATGATGTCGCCAGGCGAGGTGGAATCGCCGCTAGCTCCAGGCGGGGAGCACAAAAACCAGGCTTTGACGCTAGGCCGCCAGTCCTCAATTTACTCCCTGACCCTCGACGAGTTCCAGCACACGCTCTGTGACAGCGGGAAGAATTTTGGGTCGATGAATATGGATGAGTTTCTTAATAGTATCTGGACTGCCGAAGAGAATCAAGCTGTCAACACTAGTGGTGCGGCAGTGGCTGCCGCTACTGGGGCGAACCAGCACGGTGCGCACAGTTTAATGAATTTCGGACATGGGGAGTCGATGTCTGGACGGCCGATAACTAAGCAGCCGAGCTTGCCTCGCCAGGGGTCGCTTACGATTCCTGCACCGCTGTGTAGGAAGACGGTGGATGAAGTCTGGTCTGAAATCCACAAGAACCAGCACGGGGCGCAGCACGCGAGTAATGTCCAGACTTCTGGCTCGGCTCATCGGCAGCCCACTTTCGGGGAGATGACGCTCGAGGATTTTTTGGTCAAGGCGGGCGTGGTAAGGGAGCAGAACAACGGACAGCAACTGCCGCCAGCTCAGCAACAGCAATACAACTTGTACCAGAATAGCACCCATCCGACGATGCCCGGGCCAGGTTTCGTGACAAGAACTCCTCCTATTTTGGCTGTTGGCGGTCACGGTGGAGGTGTTTCACCAGCAGCTTTTATACCACACGGCGGCGTAGGCGTGGGTGGTGGGGTAGGGGACTTGTCAGGCTACGGAGCTAACGGTAAAAATGGCGGGACATATCATGCTGCGCCTTATGGAGGAAGAGTTGGTAACGGGGCAGGAGAAGGTGGCGGGTATGGAGGGGCGCAGTCGTTGGCAATTGACGCCAACGTGAGCCCCGTTTCGTCCGAAGGCATGGGACCTCAGATGGACAGTGTGTCCGGCGGCCAATATGGGATGGACTTTGGCGGAATTAGAGGGCCGTCAAACAGAAAAAGGATCATCGACGGTCCTGTGGAGAAGGTGGTGGAGAGGAGGCAGAGGAGGATGATCAAGAACAGAGAATCGGCAGCCAGGTCTAGAGCCAGGAAGCAGGTAATCAATCAATCGCTCACAACTGTAACTGCCCAATTTTCCCCAGCGTGTTAATCTCTGTGTCTCGTGTTATAGGCTTATACCGTCGAGCTTGAAGCGGAGCTGAACCAGCTACGAGAGGAGAACGCGCAGCTTCGGCAGGCTCTGGTATTTACTTTCTTCTGAAATCCGAAAGAAAATTTTCTTTATATCATTCATTGTACAGAAGCTCACAGTTTGATTCTGCTCTGCCCAACAGCAAGAGCTAGAACGGAAAAGAAAGCAGCAGGTGATTCACTAGTTTCTTCGTCTTCTCATTCTACTGACCATGCGACGCATAGCCCTGACCTTCGTCTGGACCTTTTTTTTTATAGTACATGGAAGAGGCGCAGAAGAGGGCGCAGGCGAAAGCACACAAAAATGCGGACAGAATGCGCAGCATGAGGAGGGCGCTGAGCAGCCCCGTCTGAGTAGGCGAAACAGGCGCCTCCAAGTTCCCTAAGCCTGGTCACGGTCGACGGTGTGGTCTCATCACCTGTTGGCGACTGGCAAGATGATGCATGGTCGCAATGCAAATGCATTACCTGGTCAGGAGGAGGCCAGCCCTGGTGCTTAACCAGACCACCTTCTATAGTAGCCATATAGTTTTACTTGCAGCTTTTATGGTGTTTGTGTATACAAATGTGCTGGTTTTGAATAATTTTGGTCTGGTTTTGAATCATGCCTCTCGCAGTATGATATTGCAGGATCTTGATAAAAGCTTACATGTAGGCTGTTTTGGTTTAGGGAGGCAAATTAAAATTCGAGGTAAAATAAGAATGAATTTTTATTTGGTTTATATAAAGTCAGAGGGAAATTATATAATAATGAGAAGGAAAAAATGATAGAAATCAACAGTGTTTTAATTTTTTCCAGTGATATATTTGTTTTTGATCAAATAAAAGAAAATTGGAGGAATTCATGAGAAATTTATTTTTTCTTATTTTTGTTTTTTCATCATTTTCTCTAGATTAAATACGCTAGCATACACTCGTTTTTTGTTCCCTTTGGATTCGATATTAGAGTAACTCCTGGCTCACAAAATACAAGAGGTCGTGTTTTAAATAATCACTGAATTGGATTGTATAAGATCTAATACACTCCCATAAACTGAATGATGAGATATTCAAAATTTGACTCGAATAAATTCAAAATGAGAAATAATTAAAGATTTTGTGGGAGAATCTACGAGTTGGTTTTGATAAAAAAATTATTTTACTTCCAGATGCCTTTTTGATACATTTCGCACATAGTCAATATAGATGTGTTTTGTCCGAGCGTTAAATAAAAAGCGTGAAAATAAGTAAATGAGTTCAATATTACCACAATAAAAAGATAGGAGCAAATGAATATGAAGCACCAAGTTCACCCAATAAATAGAGAAGTCATTGGCATTCAACAGCAGCGTTGAATATATCTTCATACTCAGTGATAAGGTCGTCATTGAGCCTTATACATATAAATTTATGATTTCCTTCTCACTAGCAAACAGTAAGTAAGGGATCGAGCTCACAAGAACAAAGAACCTGAAAATGTTAGTGCAAACACAAACAAAATAAAAGAGCAGACTATAATGAGGGATTGTGATGTGAAAATGTGAAGATCAATTTGCCAATATTAAGAGGGAGATATAATCAGTAAGACAACCACGTAGCTCAGGTGACTGACTTGTGATAGTGTTGATCAATGATACAAAAGACGAAAGTCATGTTATGAACCAAACGTATCAAAATATATGGTTTGATGCACTAGAATGCTGTGACAAAACATAAACAATCGCTCCTACCCTTTTATCATTATACCCTATAACCAATTATATAAATTTTATATGCCAATCATACAAGATACAAATGTAGAGGAAAAACATAAACAATAACTAGCAATGGTAGGAAGTTAATTCAAGGCATGTTAGCTTAAAGTTAACAAGAGTATGTTTACCTATAAACACACATGTCAAATGATTATTCGCTACTCATCTAATAATTATACGTCTAAAACCTCATAACTAGATCAATGGTAAGAAATCATGCAACAAGCATTTATTTATTAAAATTGTCATGCAATAATGCAATCATTCAGTTGAAACATCAAAACACAGAGTTTATTAAGAAAAATAATTTTGTAACAACAATGCAGAAGTTGTTGTACCTGTACACAGAGAAATTAGCCGCACGTGGCCATGGAAAAATAAATATTAGAATGTGTATGAACAATACTTACAAACCTTATTAGCTTCCTCCTTCCTCTACGGTCTTCTATTGGCGGTTGCGGGTATAAAATCCAAAAACAATTGAAATCAACAACAAATATAACAAAATATTTGTAACCTTCAGTAGACAAGACAAAAGCCAGACCCAAACATCACTAAAAGTTAATTCTAGCGGGGCTAAGACACATGAAGTAATATAAGACAGAGAAATACATGATAACTTCCATTTACAACCTCAACCTATTGCAGATCAATATACGTTTCAATCAATGAAAATAAATAATATCCGAAGTCATGTGATATGTAGTCGTTGTGTCGGAAAATCAATTATAAGGAGAAGAACCAAAGTGAGGTGAGTTGTGTTATATCTGATTCGCTGAAGCACTACAATGTAAGCAATAAGTTTGTGCTAAATGACTAAATTGCCCACATATCGAAGATGTTTATGGAGAATGTGATAAAAACACTGATTTGACGACATCCAAAATGGTAGAATGTCATTGTGACTACGCCTTCAACGACATCCACAACCTTAGCGGACGTGCTTATCCATACATCAATTTTAAGAGTGTTTAGATGTTGAGGTGAATCGGTTTATGATGATGGAGGGCTAGCTCGCTACTGAGTTTGTTTTTGGAGAAACATCAGAGACATAATCGATATGAAATCAAATCGAATGGTGTTGAGTTGCTCATTGTTAGAAAAATGACCAACCAACTCAATAACTAAATTTATTGCGCTCAAGCATTAAGATTGGTGATAATGTCTATAAATTCTAGATGAAAATGAAAATATATGCGAGTCTTGAATTATGTGATAGTGTGTGGCTCTCCTATTGCAGTGAGCTCAAAATTAATTAATTTGTCTTTTCAATGTACTCCATAATTGAAGTATCTTTTTATCAGAGTTCCTGTAATTGGAGAGGGGTGAATTCATAATCACTCGTCACCTGTAACGTCTTTCACATTTTGGGTGCCTCCCTCTACTCATACCCTTGACCTCGAGCATGTGTCACAGATCTCACATACAGCTTCCAAATCGAACCATCAGTTTGGATATTATGTTCAATTTTGGGCCGGCTCAATCGAATTGTATCAAAATTGCGATTAAAAAATGTAGGCTTATAAATCATGGTTCAATAATCCAATATAAATTATCTATTTTTTCTATATATCTGATGTGGGGCATTTCATCAAATGAACTACACTCAACAATATAACCCTTAAATATGTTTCTTCAACTATACGCGGAACGAGATGAGATTGGGAGAAACTTTTTTTAATAGATCAGATGTCCATACATGGAACACACCTAGTTGACGTAAATTTAAAAAATTAAATTAAATTTTAATTATAATAGATGATGCTTAAGTTTTCAAGTTATTACATGTCAGAGTCCAATTGAGTATTACGATCTATTGTTGCATGTCAAAATTAAATTGAGTATTACCATCTGTTGTTGCATGTCAAAATTAAATTGAGTATGATTTACAAACAATTGAGTATGCTCTATTGTTACATGTCACGACTAAATAGAGTATTGGACGAAAAATAGAGCATACTCAATCGGATATATAATATGTGACATGTAATAGTCAATTTGACGGATAATATGTTTTATTGTCACTGTCCACCCAGTGGTATCTTCACTGTTATTGAATACTGGACAGAAAATTGGGATTTGACGGGATACATAAGTTAGTTACTCCAACACATAAAATTGTTGAAATGAATTACCTGAGTTGTTTCTTTTAATTTTTGAGGAATTCTGCTCGAATGTTAAGTTAGTTGTGGGAACTTAATTATATTTTCAGTTGTCCGCCATTTAAATACGTTGCTTGTAAAAGAATTAAAAGATTTATTGAATGCATATGAATTTTTTAGGGCTGGTCATAGTTCGGTTAAACCGAAAACCGAACCGATTCAATTCGGTCCAAAAAAATTCGGTTTTGATAGTTAATAATTATATTTTTAAATATTAAAATTATTATGGTTCGGTTATCGGTTTTGATAATAAATATTAAACTGAACCGAAAATCGAATTATTAAAATAATGATAAAATTAATATGGATTTATTTATTATTTTTAGTTACTTAATTTATATTTGAATGTCAAAATTAGTTATTACATTACTTAATAAATAATTGAATAACAAATAACAAACAATATTTACTTTCTCTATTTTTTTATAAATTTATTACAAGTTGAATCATTATTAAGTAAGATTTTTATTTAAAAAATTACTTTAATTGGTTTTCTGATTTTCGACTGAACCGAACTGAAAAAATTAATTTGATCTTAAATCGAACCACTATAAATTGATTCGGTTTTTAATTTTAATAATAAAAAACCAAATAATAGATTTATATTTTAATTCGGTTCGATTTTAAAGCGAACAAACTGATGACCAGCCCTAGGAATTTTCATCATCTTCTCTTTCTCTCAATATTTTTCCAGATTCCGTTGAAATTACAATCAACTCGGGCGCGGCCATTTGCTGTTTTTTTTTTTAAAATATCGTTTTACATTTTTTTAAAAAGCTTTATGGTTTATGAATTTTAATATTATTAATATTTTAAAATTTGAAATTTATAATGTTTTGTTTCTAAACACCTCAAAAAATGTAAAAAATTATTCACAAAAATCCTAAAAACTATAACACAAAACACAAATATGTCAATTTTTGATTTCTCGTATATATAAGTTATATATTCTGGTCATCTGTTTTCCCCTTAAAATAAAAGTAAACGTGAGTTTGACTGGTGAGGTACGACTCGTTCAGTCACCATCACCATCAGAAAAAACAGAGCCTCGGGTCCCACGAACACGCATTCATTCGCACCAGCACAAACCTCCGCTTCACTCTACTAACTCCAACCATGGCAAATCCGTCGCCCAAGATACCCCATTTTTTCCAGCCCCTCCTGCACAATTTCGCCGCCAACCTCGTAACCAACCTCCCCCGAATTCCCATCTAATCAGTCGCTAATTTTTGTTCTTACTGGAGTCTCTCGCTGACATTGTAATAAATGCTGCTGTTTGCAGGCGATTCCCGTAGCTTTTTACGAAAAGTACTTGGAGGGCCGACCGGGATGCGGCACGAGGGCCGAGCTGCGGAGCCGTCTCCGGAGGCAGGGTTGGAAGGTCGGGATGGTCGGGAGGAGGATCGTGGACGGGTGGGCGGAGTTTGCTGACGCACACGAGTTGAAAGTTGGATACTTTCTGGTGATTAAGTATGATGGGGGCACGGTGTTCCACGTCTCCGTGTTTGATACCAGCGCGTGTGAAGTAGAGTACGGAGATGAGCATGACGAAGATGATGCGGTGGAGGGAGACGGTGAAGAGCTGAAGATGGATTCTGGCCAAACAAGTTACGTGGGTACGCTGAGGCCGTCTTACTTGATTAGCTTGGTCAGTTCCCTCACTCAGACACCATTCTATTCGTTACTGTTTTAATTAGTTTATGGATTCTTTGATAGACGAAGCTGTGTTGGGATTTGGTTTGATCGTTCGCAGCACTTTCCAGCATGTTTTTGTGTAGCCAACAAGTTGAATGTGTCATGTTCGGAAATTATTGTCAAAGATGAGGCAGGGAAGGTTTGGCCAGTGAAAGTAAAATGCAAAAAAGGTGGCAATGCGGTGTATACTATGGGGGGTTGGAGAAGCTTTGTTGAGGGAAATGGCTTACAGAAAGGAGATAGGTTTAACTTTCGTATAGTCAGTAAAGGGAAGATACCTGTTCTTAGCTTCCACAGTAAGTGACCCATTAGCATCTTCTCTTATATTGTTTACGTGAGTTTGTGGGATGAAATGTTATAGGTTGATTTGATTGGTTATGTGATTTGAAACTGTGTGGACGATGTAGGAATAGGTATGAGAGATCAGACTGAGGTCGCAACTCGTGCAAAGAGGCGTAAGGCGGCGGAGGTGCCTGAACTTGTTACCAGTGCAGGTGAGGTAGAGCACCCAAGTTTGGATGAGGATGAACATGACAATGTGGAACAAGATGATGAGGAGGATACGGTGGAGGAAGATGATGATGAGGATCTTTCGGAGGAAGATTATGAGGAGGAGGATATGGTGAAGGAAGATTATGATAAGGAGGAGGATATGGTTGACGGAGATGATGAAGAACATAAGACGGAATTAGATCACTCACGAAAACGTAAGCTTTCAAACTTCGAGAAGATTACATGGGATTTAGTGTCTTAAGATGTAGCAACCATCATAATTAATGTCTCTTCACAATTAGTATTTCTAACAGAGTTGCAGGATTCAGTGGTTTTCTACTTGCGATATTGAGCCATTCCTCACTCACGAGCTTACCTGGTGTTTGTGTTGTTGGGAAATTTGCATTTGTTGCAGGAATGAAAAACAGGAATCCTGCTACTGACGATAGCACTGCAAGTTACGTGGGGACAATGTGTCGTGCTTACTTGACGAGTCTGGTCAGTTTTGTGGACAAATATTTGTTTTAGTGTTTTTATCTTTTTTCTGTCGCAGTGTGGACTTGTAAAGCTGACTTGAGTGGGATTTTGTTTTGTGCATTTCAGTATTTTCCAGTATATTTCAGCAGAGCAAACAATCTTGACTCTTGCTCAGAAATTGATGTCGAAGATGATAGAGGAAAGCTTTGGCCTGTAAAAATTAGACTGAAAAGAAACACCAACCTCGTGTACACAGTGGGGGGTTGGACAAGCTTCATTAGGGGAAATGGCATACGGAAAGGAGATAGGTATGAGTTTCGTGTCATCAGTTATGGGACGAAGCCTGTTCTCAGCTTCCGTAGTAAGTGACTATCAACATTATCTCACATTCTGTGTGGATTGGAACTTAATAGGTTGATGGTTTGCTTGATCACTAAATTTCTGAGCAATGTAGGAATCGGTCCGAAACATAAGGCTGCACTGGAGGAGGAGGAGAAGGTGCCTGAACTTGCATTAAGACATTTCGAAAAGACAACTGGTTCATTGATTCCCGGAAAGTATCTCATCAGAACCATAACACAGGCCAGCCTCGACAGGTCCAGATTGGTGAGTATCTCTATCCTTACGAGCCGTTAGCCCCAAATAATATATCTGATGATTAAATGAGCTTGCAGTTTCTAGGCATAAATTTTGCGAAAATGAATGGACTGGCCGATAGAGATAGGTCTGGTGATATGATTCTTCGAAACTCACAAGGTAAGTCATGGGTAGCCACGTTAAAGCGTGAAGGAAACAGTTCCCGCTTCTTCATTACGAGTGGCTGGACGGAGTTTGCCCTCGCAAATGGGTTAGAAGCGGGTCGAGTATTCAGGTTGGAGGTTGTGGAGCCTGAGAGCAAATTGCTGACTTTGAAGGTAAGCAGTTGGTTTACATTTTCCAATGCTGTAGTTGAATATCTGCGTCAAATTTTACAGCTCTAGTTCCTTGCTGACAGCTTACCAGAAGAGTTACTCTAGAGGACTTGTGAGAGATGACCATGATCAGGAAACACGTCTTTGCCTCAGGAAACCACCTGAGACAAATTAGTAACTGCTCAAAAGATTCGGGCCATTATTCAATGCTGTATTGAGACTGAGGCTTCCCAAGGGCAAGCTTCTTGTAATTCCACGACCTGTTTGTTCTCTAACTCCAGCTTGAATTTATGAATAATGTAGCATCTTATTTAGTCCAGTGGTAAGCCCAGGCCACTCTCAGACAGTGTTCAGTTAAATTTAGCAGGGTAAGGGAAGGGAAGTCAAAACTTAAAAATAGGTTGTTTCTGAGTTTTTTTAGGAGAGATTTGGAGGGGCAGGGGTGGCTTGGAGGGGCTTAAAACTCCTATTTCTTCTCCTCCCAAATCTGACGGATTTGCCCTTCATGAAAAGATTGTTCATTAACATAAAAAATATTATGTAAGAGTATTTTAGTCAATATTTTTACTTTCTTCTCTTCCCCGCCAAATCATTCATAAACTCGGGAACACCCGTTCTCTCATTCCCTTTCCTCTCCTTCCTTTCCATCTCATATAAACTCGGGAACAGAGCCTCTAGTTATTCCTGGTTCATGCAGACCAAGATCCGCGTGACTCGAACTTACATGACTCACGCTCTTGATGCAAGTCTTGCACTTCTGAGTTTAGGGTTGGATTGAGGCTATGTTTCTGAGTTAATTTTAGGATAGAAAGGGAAGGAGAGTGAAGGAGAGGAAAGAAAAAGAGTTGTTCCCGAGTTTAGAGAAAGATTTAAGGGTATTTTTGTAATTTTTAATTTTTTTCTCCTGTCCCTCCAAATTTTTTTTGTACTCGCAAACACCCATTTTTTCCTTTCCCTTTCCTTCCATCTCATTTATTTCCCTTCCCTCTCCTTTCTCTCCAAATTCAGGAACACAGCCTGAGACTCCTGGTTTTTGATAACTTGGCTTTTGCTCCTTGAACCTTCCACTGACAGCTAGAGCAAAACTTAGGTTTGAAAATGAGATTCGGAAGTTCTTGTTTGGATACCGAGAGAGTATTGACCCGGTGGTTGTGGGCAACACTCCAGTTCTCAAGTTCAAGCTCTGATAGTATCACATAAGTAGAGATATGTTGTAAGTGTAAACAGACTTGTGGAGGGAACTGTGCGGCCATAGAAAAAATCTGGATTAATCTGAAAAGCAAAAATTGAAGTCAATTTCTTGACTTATGTAAATCCCACACCAATAAGGCGAGGGCATAACGGTAATTAATGAATTGTTCAATCCCTTCTCATGAAATTGATAACATGAACTATAAGACATTCAATTCGATCTCTGGAGAAATCTCCGTCGATGGTGTGGTCGTGTGCTAGATATCTGCACTCGGGAAACTTTTGAACTTCACGACACGAATGGCTTCAATCTCCGTCTGCTTCACCACAACGCCCAAACCCCGCCACCGCTCCGCCTCCATTTTCCTCGTCCCGAAGCCGTCGGCTCTGAAACCGCTAAAGCTGAGTCTTTCTGCGGCAAAGGCTCGGGCTTTTTATGGTGGGAGATTGACAAGTGGTAGATATTGTGTTAGGACGGTTGTGGCGAGGGCGGGTGCTGATTTGGACGCGGTTGCGCCCGGATTGAGCAGGCCTGGGGGTGTCGTGGAGAGTGATAAGCTGCCGAGTGATGTGAGGAAGAGGACGATGGATGCGGTGGATGCTTGTGGAGGGAGAGTTACGATTGGGGATGTGGCGAGTAGGGCTGGGTTGAAGCTGGATGAAGCCCAGAAGGCCTTGCAGGCTCTGGCTGCTGATACAGAAGGATTCTTGGAGGTATTTTGGTTCTACAAATCATCTATGAAATTGTAAAGCTCATATTTTTAAGCGAAATGCAATACCGATATAGGAACCTTCGAATTGGTGGAGTACTGTGAGTCATTTACAATGTGCGTCTTCCACAGGTTTCAGATGAGGGGGATGTTCTCTATGTTTTCCCAAAAGATTATCGGTCCAAACTTGCTGCCAAGTCATTCCGAATGAAAATTGAACCTTTAATCGAGAAGGGAAAAGTATGACAGAATATTTGGCATTTTCATCTTTCATTTCCATTCCTTGTTTTAATTTCTATTAGGACGCTAGAGAAAATGTGATAGAGTTGTATATCTTTTGGCAGTCTGCAGCTGAGTATGTTATAAGAGTTTCATTCGGGACGGCACTAATCGCCTCCATTGTTATTGTTTATACCACAATTATCGCACTTCTTTCAAGTAGAAGGTATCTTCATTTTTCTTCTTGTAACAATCTGTTATTTATATATATTTTATGATGAGAAATGCACATGTTATTGTCACTTTCATGATTTTTTATGAGTAAGATTTGAAGATGTGTCACGATACTTCACAGCTGAGCCATGTTTTCTTTTCTTGGGTAACAGCGAAGAGGACAACCGTGGCAGGCGTGGTAGATCTTACGATTCTGGCATTTCATTTTATCTCAGTCCCACTGATCTTTTCTGGTAATTCTCATATACTTCTAAAGACATCAAGCAACACCACCATGAGCATCACATTCAAAATTTATTGACTGCATTTGGTAGAGCTTGATCAGTCTTGAGTGTTGACATGGCTTGGAATAACATAGTCTTGATTGTGGACCGGAGACTCTCGTGGACAAATATTCCTCAAGATGACATGAATAATAACGCTGTCTAGCCATTACTATAACTGATGCTTTAAAGCTGCATAAAACTTGCCATTGTCAAAATATTAGCTTGAGCATGCAATACAGTGACACGGCTCGTTTAGGTCAATAAATGCTGATCAAGTCATAAGTAACACACAACATACCATGCTCACAGTGATCCATTTACTAGGGGTTGTGCTGTTATCTGTAAATATAGTGATCCCGATACTATCTAAATTCTTTTTGGGTCGTTAAGGTACTGGGATCCATACTACTATAGGAGGAGGCGAGCGCGGACTGAAAACAACGGAATGAACTTCATTGAATCTGTATGTTTGGCTAGCTAGGTGTTGAGTTTCTTCTCAGTTTACATGGATTTAATAAAATTACTTTTGTTCAGATATTTTCGTTCGTTTTTGGAGACGGTAATCCCAATGAAGAAATTGAAGAAGAGAGGTGGAAGTTGGTAATACTTGAGCATTAACTCAGTGGTCCGTTTGCTTTGGGTTTGTTTATTTTAGTCCTTTAGTTTCTTTCTGCTCGAAACGTTCTTTCAGTTCTTCCTTGTATGTACTGAGTTTCTTGCTCTTCTTGGTAGGTTATAGTTTTGGCGATATTTCGGCCCATTTTTTGGGTACATTATTTATAGATGTGATTAATTGCATTATGCATGGCTACGTGTAGCCTGCAGTTCTTATTGAACCTAATTGTTTGAAACGAATATTTGCCTTTAAAATTTGGCGGTAACACGGAAATGGGATTCTGCTCATCACTGGCTACTGGTGATGTATTATCTGCCATGGTGAATTAGTCGCAAATGTTTGTATGCTAAATGATACGAGTGAGGTTTGTTTGTGTTACATTTTGTTTATTCAAACAATGAACAGTTAACGACAAGGCTCTTCTCCTGTGATTTGCATTCAAAAATATGTTTGGCTCTTTTCAACAATCTGTGTCAAACTTGAACATTCCCCATTAGTTTCTGAATGCATATAACAATGTCAAAATTCATCACTTATATTTTTGTTATGAAGATAGGGCAATATATAACTGCAAATGGCGGCGTTGTCACTGCGGAAGAACTTGCTCCATTTCTAGATGTAGAGACTAGTGATAGAACTACGGTATGCATTCTTATTGCGCACTTCTCACCATATGTCTATGCCAGATATCCCACTTTATTTTGCCCATTTTTTCCATTTGGCTGTTGCAGAATGACGAGTCGTACATCTTACCCGTTCTCTTGCGGTTCGACGGTCAGCCAGAAGTTGATGAAGAGGTGGGTTGGGATCGTGCTTTTTACTGATTTTTAATTCCATGCTCCTCTCATCCTTCTTCATGTGCAGGGAAATATTTTATATCGGTTTCCTTCGCTCCAACGCACAGCCTCTTCAGCAAGAAGAGGGAGGAAAGAATTTGTAGGCAAAAAATGGGCTGATTGGGTTGGCGGAGCAGAAAAGTTTTTAGAGGAGAAGAAGTTGGAATTCAGGTCTGCCTTACAGTTCCTGGTTTGCGTGTCCATTTGTTGATTAACACATGAAATGAGGGTAATATAAGTTTCATTTTGCAGTAAAACTAGCGCTTCCGAGAAAGCAATGGTCATTGGACTGGGTGGACTAAACCTTTTTGGAGTTATAGTCCTCGGTTCAATGTTGAAGTACAATATTTTCCCTAAACTCTGACCGCTAAATTTCTAATACTAACTAAGCCCTTCCTAATATTTTGTATTCTGCGCTGTTTTAAAGGAACTTGAATGTTAGACCAAGTGGATTCATTACATTTGTTTCCGACATTTTCCCTTTACTTCAGGTAATTGAATTATATGTTACCAGTTTTTCCTTGTTTGATAGACTGATGTTGGTGGCCTGTAATCCCCTAAAATGGTTGTTGAGCCATAGTTATGCATTCTTTTCACTAAGCCGCTAGTTTTTTGCGTTTGATAGTTTGTATGTGCTCTACCCGCAGTTCAATGGATGTCAGTTGTGAAAAGATTTTTATATTTTTATATTTTTTTTGCAGATCTATGCTGGCTCCTTTTTTGCAATTCCGTTAGTTCGGTGGTTCTTCGTTCGCAAAACTAATGCATCAATAGAAAAGAGAAACCAGGCACGGGCGGAATACGCGCGCATACTTGAGATGCCAGAGCCTTCGCTTAGAAGGAAGGTAACCGTCCAAGCTTGTAAACAAACTGCTACGATAGTCCTTTAAGGCTGGGTTTGGTTTAGGGAAATATCAGAGGAAAGGAAAATTTGAGGGAAATTTGAGAGAATTCTATGTTTGTTTGGTTTAGAGAAAGTTTGGAGTAAAGAAAAATAGATGGAATATTAGAAAGAAAATAATATTAAATTTAAGAGTGTTAGACACTTTCCGTTTTTATTCCAATAACAAACAAGCGGGGTAATCAAATGGAATCCATGGAGATTTCATTTTCCTTCTGTTTTTTCTCTCAAATTTTCATTTTAATTTTTCATTAAAAAAGTTCAAGAATCTTGTGGAAACCAAGCTTTATTAATTCAATAGCAGCAACTTCTTGAAGTGTATCTTTGTTCTACTTGGTGCTATGAACACGATTTCTCTTTATTCTTATTCTTGTTTTCGACGCTAAAATTTAGAAGCCAGCATCTGATATAACTACTACCCTTTGCACCTTCTCAGCTTCTGAGTGCTCGGGACATGGCTCAAAGAACAGTAATCGGGCAGGACAGGATTGTATATAGTACTGAAAGGGACTTGTTAGAGCAAGATTATGACACGAGAGAGTGGGATAACAAATTCCGAGAGATTGAAAAGTCAGATTGAGATTTGAGAAGTCGTTATGCAACGGTATCTGACGTTTTTTATTCGACATGGATTCTGTTATCGAACCCGAGCAGATGGCGCCTGGCACTCCATATCTTCTTTTCTATTTTTATAAGTTGCCAGGGTTAGAGCCTGTGCTGATGTCTCTCTATATATGTATATGTATATAGTCACTGCTCATGACCAATGTACCATCATTGACAAGTACATATTGTCACATAGACAAGTTGGATGGAATGAAATACAGGGCTTCTGTCATTTTGGTTTACTTGATTTCTGTAAGATCCATTTTATGGCGTTGCTGAAATGTTAGGGATGAATTCTGTCTTGAAGAATTCTTATTGCTGTATAAAACCATTCATCTAATCCAGAGAAGGAAGAAAATGCACCATTACATTACTTCATACCCAAACTCATTGAAGCCAGTTTGATACAGCCAACTAAGTGCTATTTACAGTGGACAATTGACAATCAAAATGGATGGAGATGGGGTTGGGTTTTCTGGGTTTCCATAAAAATGAAAAAACCCGCCAAATACACAAGTTTCCATTTTGTTTATTTGAAAGCAGCAAAGAAGTTACCCAAGTTGAATGTAAAGGTATACTGACAAATCAGGCTTTACTCAAGTAAAAATAAAAGCAACAATTTCAGAAAAGGTATAACATTGGTTTTCAGCAGT
Source organism: Kalanchoe fedtschenkoi (assembly GCA_002312845.1). Lineage (NCBI taxonomy): Eukaryota > Viridiplantae > Streptophyta > Magnoliopsida > Saxifragales > Crassulaceae > Kalanchoe > Kalanchoe fedtschenkoi. Next base: position 1,993,813 of record NQLW01000011.1, read on the forward strand.
AAAGATATTAAGCATTACTATTAAGATAGATTAAAATATTGTCAACTTCACGTATAAAAGGAGTAGGAGAGGCTGGGAGGCAGAAGCATCATGCACAGAAACATTATCGCCATTTTTTGTAGAGTCTGAGGTGGTGATGGATAGGGAGAATGGAGGTGAATATGATTCATTAGTCATTCATGTGGGCTTCTTATGAATGATTGATCGAATCAATAATCTATCAGACAGAATGCTGGCTCTTCGGTGGAAGCTGCGGTGAGAATTGGCAACATGGACGAGGGGATGCCAGAATGCAGACCTGGGATCACTGCATCCGATGGTGTCTGGCTTTCATCTGTGGCATTTTCATCGACCAAACTGACGTCCCCACCGGGCTCCAACTTCCCAGCGGCAAAAGACGCGAGTGTCTGCAGAAGATCAACGGGTCGCCGCCAGTTTGACTGCAGAGGTGCCCCAGAAGGCCGATTAGCAAAGCACGGAGCAAATGGGTTCATCAGATGTCAAGTTCCAGCATGTATACAATAGGCTACAGTATAAAGCATGACAATGTACACATCAGTTCCACCCTCCTATGTAATTTAATTTATCTTTTATAATAAAAATTAATAATTATTACTATTAATATCCGGATTCATGAAATTTAGAAAGCAATAAGTTCCAGCCACGCTTGAATTTACTTATTTCGAAATTGATCAAGGCTTCTGCAAACGAACCAAGATATTACATCATTTTTACTGAATCTCAGTAGACCTGAGAACTTCAATTTTAATGACATCCATAAGTGATTTGCTGTCATAGCCCTTCGAATATAAGTTCTTGAGATACTCCTGCTTCGTGAAGTCCCGATAGATGGCCGGAGTCTCCGGTGAAATGAGCTCGGGCAAAGGCCCCAAGATATCACCCTCTCTCCATTTCGCCAAGCTGAAAAACATCACTACAGATATCCTGAGCTCTTTGGAGTAATTGGCAAAGACCCTGTGATCCACACTCTGGTATACGCCGTTCGATAAAGCCTGCAGGGTACATAAAATAAAACCATGAAATGTCAGCATTGATTCGAATAATGTGCAAGAAATTATGATCATATGGATTTCCATTTCATCTGGGGTTGCAGAGTGGCTGTTGGAGATGACATAGTTACCTGTAGAAGGTCTCCAACATTGATGATCAGCCCACCGGGGCACGGCTTGACGTCAATCCAGTGATCCCCATGCTTGACCTGTAATCCAGCCACTTGGTTAGTCATCAGAACTGTAAGCAGAGCGGCATCGGAGTGAGCGGCGATCCCCATCGTCTTCTCTGGCTCCGGACAGTATGGGTAGCATGTCCCGACCAAGACCTTGGAGTCAGTGCACCCCATCTCCTTAAATTTCTTGCTGTCAAGCCCCAAGCCTTCTGAGAGCAGCTCCAGCACCAGGTCCGCCAACTTTGTCCCTTGCTTGTCCCATTGGATCATTTCCTCCCGACAGATCTCGGGTATGTCAGATGCGTCCGGTGGAGTCGGGCCTGTCCAAATCTGAATGTGGTCGTGCCAGTTTGCCGCCTTTGATCTGTGTAAGTCATTGTTGGTTGAGTAGATGAAACCATTCATCTCGTCGCGCTTGTAGTGCTTAATCTTCTCCTGTTAGATTCATACACATATCAATGAGCTCTACGGTGATTAAAAGACTAGTGAGGAAACTCAAATCTTTTCATGACAGGTTATAATACCTCATGAGGCTGTTCATGGAAGGCTTTGACGGCCGCAGAAGTTGCATCCATGCAACTGACAGATATTCCATGATTCACCACCTGAAAAAAACCCCATGTGCTGGCGGCATGGCGCACTTGATCCACTATCAGCCTCCTCCCAGCCGGGGAGTCCAGGTCTGACAGGTCAATGACAGGTATCTCGCCAGCATGAGCCTTATCTGGCGATTCTGAGGAGTGGTTAAATCGTGGGAGTGTTTCAGGAGGGTGGTGGAAAATCTTGGGGATGGTGGTGATGCCAGAATCAGCAAGGCCTTTGCATCCTATTTTGGACTCATCAAACTCTTTCAGCTCCTTGAGGCGATCGTAGCTGGAAGAGACGATGCCATCTGCTGCCATTTTGGGAGAAGTAAGTTAGCTATGCAGCGAACGGGAACAGAGTGGATGGTAGTGATTGGTTCAGGGAGACTTTCTGATTGGTGGCTCTATTTATCGAGATATTTGTTTAATGGGTACAGTACATTGCAAGACATTATATGTCAAACAAAAGTCAAATTTAATAATGAATTTATATGTGACGTTTTTATTTTTGTATGGTACATGCTCACTCCACGCTATTCGCTCCGTATATCACCAAAATAATTGTGTTCAGTTTTGACTAGAATGGTAGCTGTTTTTCTGATTAGTTATCAATTTGGACCAGCAGATTTTTATATTAAAATTTTAAAGTTATATTTGGAGCCAATCCAAACCAGCAGCCGATCAAAGAATCAAGATCATAAACGATTGTTTATAATCATGGCGAGTTATTTATATGAGGATTTTCATTCCGTACAACAAAATCAGATTATAATTACACAATATTATATGAAATTTATTCAAACACTCATGATATTTATTCAAATCATTATCATTTTCAACTTTAAAAATTAACAGTACAAATGACTGACATATAGTGAATAATTATTTAAAATTAAAATAACGTCATAATGACCGTAAATTGTTTGATACCATGGATTGGATGACAATCCTTTATATAATATAATTTGGTCTCCAGTCAACGGCGGCTGGATTAGACCAAGGCATTTAGTAGGTGAGAGTCCATGATCTGTCACTTTCCCAGTCTTCATGTCCTTTTTTTCTGCTTGATCAGCAGTTATTTTTTGTTCAAAAATACCCTACCTACTTCATATTGTTTAATTGTTATAATATTTTTATTTTATTATATTCTATCTTATTTTTCAAAAAAAAAAAATGATTGTTTGGTTGAGAAGTGCAATTTTTAAGAAGCAAACTGTGAACAGAAATTTCATTATTTTGTTGAAACCATAGTTATAAAAACCGAACCGGTCAAAAGTCCAGTTCCCAGTTCACCACTTGAATCGATCAAACTAACCGATTGGACCGCCGACCTAATTAGAAAAAAAAAGATTTGATGGCGCGGTTGGAAGATATGTTGCCTTTGAACTCATTATATCCGAGTTCGAACCCCACCACCATCATTTTTAGCAATAATATAATAAATCAATTTCCGGTTCAACCGGTCGGATTTCTTCCGATTTGATATTGAACCGGCCGATTCATCCGGTTATTTCCGGTTCTCCATGCAACCCGGTATGAATATGTGATTCGGACCGGAGCCTGGTCCGGTTCTCAGTCCAACCGGTTGAACCGGTCGGTCCAGTCCGGTTTTAATAACTGTGGTTATCATTTTATTATTTTATTATAATGACAAAATTGCCGTCCATATTGACATTTCTTTTTTAAAAAATCAGAATTGAGAACCGTGGTTTATAAGAAACAAATCTGATTGCGGTTGTAGAATATAAGTAAAACAAAAAAAAAATTAAAGCAATGGTATAAATATATATTTTTTTTTGTGATTAGGGATATTTAAACGCAAATAAGATACAGTACTACTCAGGAATTTGGAGTTACTCCCTCTGTCCTCTTTTACATGTCACTTAACCGAATTTTTGTGTCCACTTTTACTTGTCACTTACCAATTTTCAATACGTATTTAATATCAACAACTACCTTAAAATGTCAAACATTAATCACTTCATTATCATAATCAATAAAGAATACATTCTTCACCAATAATCATCTACCAATTTTACTTTTTGCACGAACTTTTTCAAAAAATTGTTAACCACCTACCTATTAAATTTGTTCAACCGCTAGCATTAACTTCACCTTAATCTACTCAAATTAACCGTAAACGACATGTATTAGAGGACGGAGGGAGTAATATCTAAAACAGGTAGACCAACTCTGGGCATTTTAGAAAGTACAAAAATCTCATCCTCATTCATAGCTTTGATGGTGCGAAGTCATTGCTTATCCCTGTTGGAAATAAGACTAGCTGTTTCATGATTGAAAATTAAGGTTTTGAATGGTTTAACCCGGAGTTGTTCCAGGAAATCAATAAGTACGTAGTTGAAAATTTAAGCCGACTAGAAGAATGCTTGTTTTTCCGCTGATACTGACCCCGGAACCCACACACTTCAACCTCCTTATCTTCAACATTACCAAAAGCCACTTTCATCACTAATCACTTCATCAGTGCTGAAAGGGAAGCGAACGAGGATCGTCCATTTTCTTGCCAGCACATGTTCATCATCCCATTTTAGACCCGCATTTGTACGGGTAGATGGTTGCCAGAGTTTCAACGTTTGGGGCTCAGTCTGGTTCATAGAAATTGAGTTGGAAAATGAATTCTCTCAAGTGTTTGTAAACTGATTGCATTGTACTTGCACCATTTGTATCAGTAACACAGCTTACCGAGGCTCAGTCCATTAATGCTGTTTTTGAGTTATTTCAGTTCACAACAAAGCTATTAGTATTTAGTAGATATATGACTAGAAAACTCCCAAGGCGGCCTGGTGACTTAAATTCTAATGAAATCCAGGAGGGATTTGCTGTCATAGCCATTGGATAGGAACTTGTCAAGATACTCTTGCTTGGTGAAGTCCCGGTATATAGCTGGACTGTCTTGTGACAACAGCTCCGGCAGAGGCCCCATCATATCACCTTCCCTCCAGTTTAGCAGGTTGAAAAACATCACTACAGATATCCTGAGCTCCCTGGAATAGTTCGCGAAGACTCTATGCTCCACGCTTCGGTATACTCCATTAGAGATAGCCTGGACGCGTAGATAAAACTACGAAATGTCAGCAGAAAAGATCAATAGATCAAGTTGTGTTCCTGGTGACTCTAGCTTCTTACAGATAGATCAGCAGAAATATATATGGTAACTTGATTTTAATCACCTGTAAAAGGTCTCCAATGTTGATGATTAGTCCACCGCGACAGGGCTTGACATCGATCCAGTCATCCCCGTGTTTGACCTGCAGCCCAGCCACCTGGTTCGTCATCAGAACTGTGAGCACCTGGCCGTCGGAGTGAGCTGCGATCCCCATCGTCCTTTCAGGCTCCGGACAATAAGGGTAGCATGTTCCAACCAAGGCCTTGCAGTCAGTGCACCCCATTTCCTTAAACTTCTTGCTGTCTAGTCCCAAGCCTTCTGCGAGCAACTCCAGCACCAAGTCTGCCACCTTTGTGGCTTCCCTGTCCCACTGGATGATTTCGTCTCGGCAGATGTCAGGTATGTCGGATGCAACCGGAGGCGTCGGGCCTGTCCAGAGCTGTATGTGGTCGTGCCAGTTTGCGGCCTTTGATCTGTACAGATCGTTGTTGGTTGAGTAGATGAAACCATTCATCTCGTCCCGCTTGTAGTGCTTGATCTTCTCCTGTTGGAAATCATATGTAAAACTGAACAACACTTTCGAATACATTGAAACTTCACGCATGTACATATATTACCTGATGGGGTTGTTCATGGAAGGCTTTGATGGCCGCGGAGGTTCTCTCCATGACACTGGCGGATATTCCATGGCTCACTACCTGAAAGAATCCCCATGTGCTTGCGGCTAGGCGGACCTGATCCACGACCAGCCGCCTCCTTGTCGGGGACTCCAAGTCTGACAGGTCGATGACAGGTATCTCGGCCAAAGAAGCAGCTGGTGATTCTGCGGACCTGTCCATTTTCGGTACAGTTTCAGGTGGGTGGTGAAAAATCCTGGGGATGGTGGTTATGCCAGAATCAGCAAGGCCTTTGCATCCTATTTTCGACTCATCAAACTCTTTCAGCTCCTTCAAGCGATCGTAGGTGTAGGTGGAACCGGCGACGCCTTCTCTTGCCATTTTGATAATGTTTGTCAGGGTGGCTGGCAGTGGAGGGGAGCACTTTGGAAAAGTTATTGATTCAATGAGATTCATCCAATGTTGGCATGTTGCTTTATTTAAAGGAGAAAGTCAGAAACCAGTGTATTTTTTTTAATTTTTTTTTAAATATTGATTCTACATAAATAAAAGTGGTTCAGACTTCAGAGAGCCAACATGGCTCATAGAGCCTATAATGATTGGGCCGCGTGACCTGACTGGCCCAGAAGGGCATGAGCTGGACTCAGCAGGCTGGGGAGGGCTCTCAGGCCTGCGCACATATAGGCTTCGGGGGAACGAGCGAGGGATGCGCCTGCTGGATCACTGGGTGCGGGCGTGGGGTCGGTGACGGTGATGCGTGCGAGGGTCAGAGCACGTGGGACGTGTCTCTCGAGGAGCGAAGCCTTCGTGACGCTCGAGGAGCAGAGGTGAGGCGTTTCTGCAGACGGTTTACTCGGTAGGCCCGAGGTGGAGATATCGGCTGTTGGTTGATTATCTTTTGCAGGAGTCCGACGCGGTGTTCGTCGCCGGAGAGTGCAGATTTTCCTAACCCCGTGATGGAACGGCCGAGGCAGAGAGCAGAGAGAAAAACAATTGGACATGACGAGGCTTCGTGCCTCATTGGGCAGATCTGGCGACGGGTCTCACCTGAGGCGCATCAGTGGAGCATATCCGGCTAAACCATGGCAAGATCTCGGACGGGACGCGAAGGTTGACAAGACCTAGCTGATATCTTCAAGGTCCGGCTGCGACATGGATCGACCTAAGGGAACCCGCACCATGAGGATGATTGAAGCGACCTACGAGTGGAGGAAAAATTCGGCATCGGGGAGGAGAAGCTTGCGCCTCGAGGGCCGACTTACGAGCTCTCTGGCGAGCAAATCTTCGGCTCCAGAGACAGGGCTAAACGGTGAGGGCTGGGTGGCAGGATCTGGAGGAGACAAGTGCGCCGCGGGATCAGTCAGAGGGAGGTGAATCTGGCTCGGCATCTTCGAGATCGGCTGGGTCGGCGGATGGGGCGAACTGCGCCGAGGACTAGGCAAAAGGCGATTGCACCAGGCGCGCGGCAGCCGAAACACCCTACCGACGCGAATTCAGGCTTCCATGGACTAAGGCGGCTAGGCGAGCGAGGTGAAGGAGCGAGCTTTGGGTGCGACGCGGGGAGGCCGGTTGTCTGAAATTAGGAGGCCGGAAGTCTGGACTTAAGCAGGAGAATGTACTATCGTCTATTTGACGGTAATAATTATTTATTTTTAAAATTCACGGGCCTTACAAGCGGGAGGGTTTAATTATAATTTTGAAAAATTTAATCATATTCAAAAATTATTTATTTTATTTAAACAAATCCCCTCTTTAATCAATTTAAAAATGAAAAAGTACAAAATAAAAATATGTAATATTTATTGTTTGCATAATTATTTAATTTTAAAATTTATTATTTTATTATTACGAGTTACCCTAAAAATAAAATAAAAAATTTTAACAAAAAAATAATAAATTTTAAAATTAAATAATTAAGATCATATTTTTAAATGAATGATAGTATATATTGATTGGGGGGAGGGATGGTTGATAGTATATATTGATTGAGGAAGGGAGTTTGTTTAAATGAAATAAATAATTTTTGAGCACGATTGAAATTTTCAAAATTATAATTAAACTGCATAACACAAAAGAATCATAAATTTAAAAATCAAATAGTTATGATCGTAAATTTTAAATCGTACTCCCTCCGTCCTCTATTACATGTCGTTTAAAGTTAATTTGAATAGATTAAGGTGAAGTTAATGCTAGCGGTTGGACAAATTTAATGAGTAGGTGGTTGGTGTTTATTTGAAAAAGTTCGAGCAAAAAATAAAATTGGTAGATGATTACTGGTGAGGAATGTATTTTTTATTGATTATGATGATAAAGTGATTAATGTTTGACATTTTAAGGTAGTTGTTGATATTAAATACGTATTAAAAATTGTTAAGTGATAAGTAAAAATGAACAAAAAAATTCAGTTAAATGACATGTAAAAGAGAACAGGGGAGCATGATATTACGCACCATTTTATCATTTTCCTACTTTTTTATGGATGGGAGATGACGAGCAACAAATGAAAATACAAGATTTTCGGACAAAATCGACATTTCATCCGCCTTATCCTTTCCTTCCTTTTCCATCATCGATTTTGGAACACGCACATAAATTATCGTTTCACATTCTCTCTCTTTCCGTCCAAACGCAGGTGGATTACCCGAAGACGGAACGTGGATAGTTGTGGAAGCTGAAGAAAGA